>JAQFXY010000023.1:0-100874 GCA_034693865.1 Ceratophysella sigillata
AAACCAATGTGGGGCACACACGTTACGTAACGTGTGTGCCTCACATGGCGTGTGAGGCACACACGAGATCAGTACCCAAAATTTGGTCACGTGACACTAAATCGTATCCAAGGTTCCACGATTGCACTGACTCACTTGTTGGTAGTATACAGCCCAGTTCTTTGAAATTGGTGTGCTTTTAAACAGATTTTACCGCACTTATTATTATTATTATTATTATTATTATTATTATTATTATTATAATTTTAATTATGTTTTATAGAAATAGGCACTTATGGTATGATGCATGAGTCATGAGTTTATTGTTTGATGGCAACATTTGGCAAATGTGCTTTTCCCCATTCTTTGAAATCAACTCATTTGGGCAAGAGTGAACGAGGACTCAGAGTCATCAGATATTATGTAAAATACGTGCGTTACAAGCAGAGATGAGAGACTGTTTGTACCACACTAGAGTATACTCAATACCCAAACCTTGACTTTGGACTTCTTTGTTGTGATTGTGCAAAAAATGACAACTGGAAGGAGAAAGAAACGAATTCTTAAGAACTAGAAATCCATAGTCAATGCCTTCTCCTTGAACTCATGTGCAAGCGAAGGGAAATGAATTAAAATTCCACCTTTCAATTCATTCCCACTCTTCAAGCAACTGTTATCGGTCATAGTCACAGCTATAGCAGACGTCAAAGAGACTCTTCTTCGTCTCTGCTCCTGATTGGCAAGAGGAAATATTTATATAGTCTGTCTATATCATGCACATTTTCTAGAATACTTGACAGTGAGGCCAAAGATGCAAAGGACCTAACACAACTGCGTCTCAAAATGCTTTTCTGTAGGATTTGGCTGAAAGTTGAGAAAGTTTGATATTTTCTGGTGCTGAATAACTTTGTAATTGGCACCGGAGCTCTATATCCACTGCACTCCTTGAACCCGTAAGGGGCGGCGGCGGGGTCAAGTATTTAGCCGACTTGCTCCAGTGCTGAGTAGGTCAAGAGTTGAGATAAGGCTTTGGTGCCCGAAGAACTTTGTTCAGCCTAAAAAATACCTATGCATAAATATGCTAATTTTCAGCCAAATCCTACCTCAAGGTATTCGGACCATGGGTAACCTTGTACGGGGTCAAAAAGCTAGAGCTCCGATAACAATTACAAAATTGTTCAGCACCAAAAAATAAGTTGATTTGTAAACTTTCAGCCAAATCCTACTGAAAGGTATTTGCAGATGCTTTTATGAACGCTCCTTTAAGGCCGCATATTACGCAAATCAGTATTGTTCTGAAGCATGGAAACGAAAGCTACTCAAAATTTTGGTAAACTACTAATTTGTGATTTAAATAATTAAATGGTTGAATAAACCATAAAAATAGCTTTAGTATTTATAGTTAATGTGACGGGCATATTTCTAAGAATTCCTTTTATGTAAACTGTTCATTGTGCGTCTCCTGAGGTCTTTTCTCAATTATTGTTTGCCCAGCCCGGTGGCAAAAGTATTTGTCTCATGCATGGAGCTTGAAGCCATGAATTTCTTAAATCTTATTTCTGAGGGAAAAGGAGGGATTTTAGTAGCTAGGTACCTGTAGAATTCAAGTGAAGTCGCTCCGATTTCTTTAAACCAATAATGCCGTATTCTGCTGAATATTATGTGTACGTATAACTATGTATATGTGTATAATTCCTTTATTCAGACTTCCACGTAATAATATGTCAACAAATTAGATAAATTATTAATTAAACTATAAAATGAATATGCCATTAAATTTTTCGGATGGAAATGGAAACACAAGAGGGTGTATCAAAGTGACAACAGCATGGAGTATCAACTAGCTAAGTAAAAATCATGAATTTATTTAGTGTTCCCAGCTTGAGTTTGTGTCGTGATTCGTGATGCGATTTTTATTGCTTTGATGCAATATGTAGAATAGAAAACTAGGAAATAAACACTGTCAATCCAATATTCAGAAATGCTTAAAATTCAATGAAGAACCGCCGAAATCAACAAATCAGTGACGTATTTGACAAATTGGCAGTAATTTAAACTCAAATCTGTATTTATTACTGTGGGGTACGTGGTTTTTCACTCTCTGCAGTTTGACCTAACTTGAGGTTTGTTTAAAATTGATGATTGATTGATTGAAGACACCTTTGAAGAGAGCGAAACCGACAGAAGTTCACGGTATGGGACAGCGTCATAGGAAAAAAAAGTCTATAAGAATTGAATTCACGCCGAGATCAGAGCTGATTGTTGTAATTGTGAATTGTAATGCAGTGACTGAGGAAGCCGTCAACCAAACTCACATCTGCTACCTTTTCGTCAAGCTCAGGCAACTACAAATACACTGGATCGCACTGTGGATCAACGCTACGTTTCTTGATCATTTTAGGATTTTAAGAATGAAGAAGCCGAGGAAGAGATTTTACTGTTTCAGTGAATGAGTTTCTTTTTTTTCCTGCATCCAGAGAATCTTTTCTCTCAATTCATTCTCAAATTTTCTTTTAATTTGGAAGGGTCAAAATTTATTTTCTGATCTTGAGAATGACTTCTGATGCCTGACGCCGAAGTGTTATCTCCCTTTCTAGGCTAAGGGTAAGAGTTTATAGGAGCAAAGTTGATAATGATGGAACAAATGTCGTAGTGTAATTTGAAAACAGTCGGTGGCTGGCTGTTATGTACTAAAATCAAGGCTATGTTGAACAAATCGACTGAGAATTCATGCACGGTAAGAATTAAGAGAAAGTTATTTCTTCAATTCTCATTCATTCGCCGAATTTCAATATAGAGATTATTGAAATAGAAATACAGTACGCAAACTATTCTTCATCTTAAGCGAATTTGAAATAAAAACTAGCTTGTAAAGTCTCATACACTAAAGGCCGAGTCAAAGAATCTTCTGCAAAGAGATTCAAACTGAATTTACTAACATTCTTACTCTGCAATTATTTTGGCATATTATGGACCGTTCCAGAAGAATTCACGGTTGAATTCAATGAACAGCTACCACTCGGTAAACACCCATGGAGAAAATTGGTAAACATGCACGTTTACAAACATCCATGATAAAAACCCACAAAATAAATGACAAACACTCTGGTAAGGTAACCACAACCACCCATGATAAAAACCAATGGAAAGAATTAACAAACACTCATGTTAAACACACATGGTTAACACTCACAGTAAACACCCATGGTAATCACACATGGTAAACACCCATGGTTAACACTCACAGTAAACACCCATGGTAATCACACATGGTAAACACCCATGGTTAACACTCACAGTAAACACCCATGGTAATCACACATGTTAAATACCCATGGTAAACACCCATGGTAAACACCCATGGTAATCACACATGGTAAACACCCATGGTTTACACTTACAGTAATCACCCATGGTAATCACCAATGGTAAACTCAATCTTTTGCTTCAGGAAGAACCTAACATAGAACTCAAATAATTTCCAATTTACGTTAAAACATTTTCGGAAAACAAAACCTAACGAGATTCAATGCAGCTTTTGCTATCAATGGCTGTTTACCATGGGTATTTACCAATAGCTCCCTTGTGTGTTAACTGCGTACGATCTGTTCCTTCAAACCAAATCAGGATTGGAGGTTGTTTCCACGGAAGAAACGATTAAAATAGACTATATTAACATACTACGACATAGGCTTTAAGAGCGAAAAAAACAAAAGCATGTTGGTAGGAGCTAAGAAAGAAATTCCTTCTTTTTTTATTTTTCATTCATTTGTTTGGAAAGATGAAGATGAAGGAAAGGTTGGTAAAAAAACAGGTTATTCAGCGTATATCATATATTATTTGGTTGAGAAGATGTGCGTATGAGTGTGCGTGTGATACGGAAGGAGCACATCTCTACCTGTTGTTAGGAAGAAGGTTCCTGGTCTATAAATAAACCATAGGAGATTAGACGGAGGTGTACTTTGGGCTCTGCTCAATTCCTCCATTATCTCAACAACATATAAATAAACATACAGGGAGCCGTGTATATAAAAAAGGGAGTGAGGAATTTCCCTGCAGGTGAATTGGCGGGTAAAGCTGGGACGAAGGAGTCGGGAGAGATTTGAAGGGAGCAGGACTAAGAAAAGCTCAAAAGGTCTCGCGCTTCATTCAATCAAAATCAAATAGAAAGAAGACCAGAAGTTCTACATCCAGCTCCACTCTTACGAGCAGATAGGATGATACAAGGAGATAAGGGGAAAAAAATAAGAAAATTAATGAAATGATGGGCTAGGAGAAGAGGAATGTGCTGGAGCTTTCAAGTCCATTCTACGCACAGAGGTACACTATGATTATAATTATGAAAAGATGATGTATGGACCTCAATTGTATTGTTAGCCTAGTCTAGGCTCAAATTTCGGTTCATTACGAGTGACATGAGTTGACGCCTTCGGGAACTGGAAAGCGGGATGGACGATTCTCAACGGGGCACTTCGTGTACTTCAGATCCATATTCTTCACTGCGGCACATATTTACTAAAGAAAGATGTAACTGTATGGCTCTCAGAAAATGCTCCCTGCAAATCCTAGCGAAAAAGTTACACAACCAAAGTTACCTAGCCTAACTTCACAATTAGGATCCATTCCAAAAACACGATATATCCTAGCCAGTCTTAACTGACCGTACGCAACTTGATTTACAGTTTGAGCTAGAAATGGTTTCAATGGGAATTTTCAGTGGAAAGTTTTTTGGTATAGAGCATTTTCTCCGTCTCAATTGCAGTACCTACTTGTGCAATGCGCAGTTAAGTGTTTTTTTTAAATGCAAATTGGCTGAAAATCAGAAAAAGGGGTAATTACATGGATGGACTGACTTGAGTATATACCTAGGTGTTCAGATTAGATAGACGGGAAGAGTAGTCTCTGGAGCCTAGAAGCATGCGGAAGTCACAATCTGTTTTGTGTATATCTACATTAGCTCATTCATTGAGAACGTATCGCTAAAAGAATTTTGTTTATAAATGCTTTCCATTGAAATGAAGAATGTGATTGATTATGTTTCTCTCATCGCCTTGCCTTCTCTCTGCAATATTGAATATGGAACGACAGAGACTAGACACAATTACTGTTTACTATGTCATCAAGTCATAATAATCAGTGCAGCAAACAAGTGGTTGAGTGAAAAACAATACTTTTGACAGAGCTTGATCAAAGTCCGTCTTCTGTTGTATTAGTCATTCTTGCACTAGAGACCCATTTGTTTCAAATTGAGGAAATGCAATAAAAAAATATTAGGTCCTGCTGATCATGTAAATAGGTACTTTTTCTATATTTAGCTGGGAAAGATTGCATTATTGTGTTGAGAGAATCATTTGATGGTATGACGTGCAACGTCTAGGATGTGTTCATAGCTGTCAGTGATGACTTTTTATTTAATAGGATGCCGCTGATCTTGAGTGTCAAAAGAATAGGCTACACGATACATGATCTCAAATTTTTTGCAATATTTATCGCTTTCGAAGGAAGTCTAGGCCTTTGCAAATCCCTCAAGACAAACTGATGGAGATGTCACGTTCAGAAGGTGCTCAAAAGGTTGTTGCTTCACAGGTCAGTCCGACCGAACTCTAGCTGGCAACTCCATGTATTCAGATTTCTCTTATGCCGTGCGAAAACTGAAAGAATCAATATTCGCATATCTCAATAGTTAAGCGCCGGATAGGTCAAAGCTAGCTATAAGATGAAGAGATACTCAAGCTTTGTATCAGATTCCGAGTTTTGTAAATAGTTTCATGCGTCAGGGAATAATAAAGTTTTGTCGCTGATCGAGATTAGCATCAGCTTGCGGAGAGGCTGTTCCTTTCTTCTCAGAAGGCGAAGGAAGATTAAGTGAATAATTTGCTCTTCGGCGGCAAGAGTCTTATCGTCTGGATGGGTCAGAGCAGAGCCATAAAATCGAGTCAAGTAGCATGTATGAGAACTTAATAGTCCTGTGTCAGCAGCAGCAGTTATTCTAGATTATGCCATCAGTCGTCTCCATGAGGAAGGTTGCGTGCTATTTGGATCTGCTCACATAAATTATAAATATTGTTAGTTCAGGTCACCCATCCAAGGCTAGACAGGTTTGGCTAAGGGAGACTTCCGTAGGAGACGAGGAAATTGTGTGAAGATTATAATGCCGCGTACTTGGTTTGTTGTGGCTTCGAGTTTAGCATTATCAGTATATTTAGTAGCAAATTGTAATACATTTCCGAATTGTAGCATATCAAAGAGGTCAAACACGGAGTGCAGGTTGCAACTTTTAACTAGCTTATTTCCATTTCTCTAGCAGACAAAACAAAACAGCATAAGACAGATATAACATTGACTCTTTGATTAAAGGCTGTCGTCGTTAGCTTAGTTGACATACTTGCATCATACAATAATTTGAGATTATAATATTTCAATTCAAACCATCCAGATGCAAGTATTTCCGCATTTTTGACAGCTATGCAGCTCGCTCTTACTAGCTATCCAGAGTTATTAACTGAGAGTGGAGATGGCTTCTTTTTTACGTCAAAAATTCCAAAATACACTAGCTATGTAAAACTTTCGCTTATTGATATGACCGGTAACACTAAGAAGCTTAACTATTAGCAGCAAACTCGCTATGAGCAGCTGTATGTAGCTCAGCACGGCAAAACTTTCAGTAAGCGAAGAAAATGCTCCACATTTGAACGATTTAAGATTTTATACTTGAATGCCAGAGCCGTATTTCAAGTGTAAATAGAATCCATTTAAAACGTTGACTTCCGTAGCATTAACGGACTCTTTAAGTATGATTGCTACAAACAGCATTTGTACAATATTGACAGTAAAAAATTAAGCAGAGAGAAGGCATGGTCATGTGAATACCGTCAATTAAACGCAGTATATGTTTAAATAGATTAAAACACGTACATTACTGCACATGGGATTTATTTAATTAGAATTATCGTAAGAAATGTGTGTAAAAATAATGTTGATTGCATGGAACGGGAGTTTAGGCTAGTTTGCATTTAGTGGCCAAATCAACATAAATACCTGGTCTATATATACAGTCCTTTATTCAGGCTTCCACAAAATGATTGGATAATGACATATAATGACGTCTATATGCTTCATTGTTCCTACCGAATTGGCGTAAAGCTAAGAGCAATACATACTGAGATTCAAATTATTTGAATTCAAATATTCCGTTTTCACTATCATTCGTTAGGGATTATGTAAAGAGATAGTGTCTAGTTACTAGTAGTAGGACACTGTCGGCCAGACAGATTAAACTCCTTGAGACTTGCAGAATGAATGAAAGTCCAAGTGTCAACTGTGATGCCAATTAACGTTTACACAAGCTAAAGTACAATGGCATAAGTATTTTAATTCCAATACAAACATTGCACACAATGTGTAGGTACTTAAAATAAACAAGTTCTAACAATACAAAATAGACGCATATCTAGACGGAGATATGCTGCTAATCTTGTGCAAATATCGAAGCAAATAACATATGCATTATGTAGAGACTACTAGTAAGGTAATACACTAGGCTAATCAGTTGAACAAACTTCATGTATCTATACAGATTCGTCGGAACTGTCAGCTAACCATCTTCTTAACTTATCTATGTATGCTTTTCAGTATAGACAATGGAATTTTTCACTGTCTATACAGAATGCAGACTGACGGTTGTTGGCCTATAATTATGTCCACAACACAACTCATAATCTTAATGTTTGCTAACAGGCAAAGTACAACTACCTGCATCAAGAGTTCAAGGCTAAATTAAATCTACAATTCAAATTATTTTACTGCAAAAATCCCCGTAGCTTATTATTTGCATAGCGTTAACAAAGTGCCTTAATTAAATGCGTTGCTTATTCCATATTCCGAAAATCTTTTTTCCGCTTCAAACTTTCTGTACATGTTACATATATAATGACGGAGTTTCCATAGTAATACCATACCATAACAGGCAGGGACATAGAATGATTTAGCTGAAATCAAATTTTTTGAAAATCACGAAACAGTTTAACATTCTTGTCAAGTACAGAAACAGTAAACTTGCAACAAAACAACTATCAATTTTTAAATCGTGAATATCTTTGCACAATACGCTTCTGAACCGATTGCCTTGTAAATTAAACATACCTACGCAACGTCCTGTTTTGTGGTGCTTGAGGCATGCTCAACGGGTCATAGATCGTTTAATCCAATCCTGCAAACAACCGCCAAGCAACGAAAAATCGCTACTCAACAATTCTGTCAACAACTTTCCGCAGCACTGCAGTAAACAATAGTCATTCAATTCTTTGTTTAAGCTTCGACTATTACAAAATTTAAGATTCAATTAAAAGTAGTATTAGCAACCATCAATTTAGGATTATTTTCAAGCTGCATTCGCTTTGTTATGAATTTTGAATAAATTCGCAATGATGCCGATGCGATGCCGATCTCCAGCGGGCGGCAACCGGAACTAGCAACCGAAGACGGCCTTGTATGCAAGGAGATGACTCACACGATGACTTTCGGTGGATAAATATCCAAACCCCTTAATTGATAAAGGTAAATTATCGTAGCCTGTGATAAACCCCCGCGGCAATAAGCCCCGCAACAATAATCTCCGCAACCGAAATCCCCGCACTACAATAGTCCCCGCAAGCAGAAAAGTCATTGTCAGGGTTATAATGTTACGGGCAAGGCCGTGAAAATCGTAAATAGTTATATTAAATTAATTAGGTTAGGTTAGGTTTCTGAAACACCCGAAAATCACAACAAAATAGGGTTATTGGCTATTATTATGCAGGAGATTATTGTTGCGGGGATTGTTGTACTGCGGAGATTATTGTTGCGGGGTTTATTGTTACGGGGATTGTAGTTGCGGGGTTTATGACCTAGAAGGGTAAATTATACGAGTTTGATTAGTTGAATGCAAGGCTAGAGGATAGGATGGGAGTATGCCATTTCAACAGGTGGCCAAGAGATGAAATGCGGCCAGAAAGGCGAGGGAGTGAAAGTTGAGGGAGAAGAGCAACTTTCACTTTCCCATCTCAACCGAACCTGTGCTGCTTGGTAGGCTTTGGGCTGGATTCCAACTTGCAACTCTAAGCCTAGCCTAACACAGAACACAGCCTAGTCTCCCTCATCTCAGCTCATCTCGTCAACTGTGATTGGAATGGCATGGAGGGAGATGAGCCAGAGGAACAATGAACAAGAATTGAGACTCTAGCCTAGCAACTCCTTCCCGCCTCCCTCGACCTTCACATTGTTCTCTTCTCAATTTATTTACACTCACGTCAATAACACCCAGTTCATCCACTTCAATACAATTCACACTTTTAGCACGGATCTGGAAAAATACCCAAATACTCCCAGATTCATTGAGCATTTCCAGCTATTTATATATAGTGCCTGTAGGCTTGTACGTACATAAATGTAATTCAATGTTTCGGCTTTCTCGAAGCTTCGATTTACCTGCGTTTAGTATAACTTGATGAAAATGAATATTATTTAATACTTCTGTAGTCCATCCAAATATACCAGATCGTACCATTTCAGCAAAAAAACAAAATGTCTGATATTCGACTTGCAATTGCAACTTGCAATTTGAGAAAACAATTTTTTTTTGTCAAGTTTGCATTTTTTTGCTAATGTGCTACTTGTCCAATCGGCCGACCATCAAATGTTTACCTATTTTTTGGCAATCCATCTCAACCTCGGATATCGTTTCAAATATAAGATTATTGTCAGCAGGCGGTGGTGGTATTGTAGAATATTAGTTAGACAAAAATTAAAATATTAAAGAAAGTAAATGACACAGATTTCTGAAACTGCAGTGCGTGATTTACCAGAAGACAGTAAGTAAAACAAGTAGATCACACACGCATTGCAGTAGGTGATCTAATAAAAGTATATAGCTTGTTACTTCACACGACATGAGTGCTTAAGTGATCAAAGTTTCTTTTATTTTTAAGCTTTTAACTAAGTATTCCATATCATACTTCTGCCCTTCTGCTAATTATATTAATTTATTTAATATAATATTGGAGGTCAAAATGAATTGCGAACAGTTCAGAAAAACGGAACAAAAGCTTGGATGTATTTATATAGCAAACTACATGAGTATTTACGTATAATTCTCCAAATTCAAGTCACGCTCCACACAATTACCTTTTTTTCTACAAATCAACTCAACATTCATTCTGGACAAATTATAAGCACAAAGTTCTAATTTCAAGTGGAATTATGTGATTAAAATGCAAAAAACAAACATATCATGCGTTCATGTGTTCGCAATTTATTTATTGGCAAAATAAAAGAAATAAAAACGTAGGCCGCATATATGCACCAAACATATGTATATATTGAATGACTATTGAATGAATTGAATTGAATGACTATTGTATTGTCCACATATATATATATGCACCGCAGTATGTGATGCTAAATGATAGAGAAAACTAAAAATCAGTAGATTACGCACGGCATTAGTACCAACTACAATTCAATGCAAAATCTGCAAAATTTCATTACAAATTCAAAATCACCTGTTGCTTTATGGGATTTACAATAGTACCAATAGAACTTAACAAAGTCTTATATTATTGTAAGTAATTGTATAATAATTTCTGTTCGCTCGACCAAAGGAAACTTGAAAAACCTGACAAATGACCAACAATTCAGTTCAATTTCTCATCTTCCGCTGCCTGTAGTCATAGTTGCAGTGCATAAGACGCGTAGTTGGAATAAGGGAAATTCTTGTGGATCCTTGTCAAGGAAGGAAGGGTAGGAATATTTTTTGTTTTATGAGGGAAGAAGCCGAGTTGTTGCCTTCCCAGAAGTCATTCCGCTCGATAGGCAGCCCCTTGATGTTGACAATAAGAAAAGGAGCTCGGAAGGAGGTTAACCTTTAGCAGGCTTCGCACAACATGCTCACAGGTCACATATGGAGTATTTTGAAGGAGAGACAATCACGACACTTCCCATAAGTCAATTGTCACAGCGAACCAAGAGCCAGGGGTAGCTTTTCTAAAAGAACAAACACAACCATTAATTTAAGGAATGAATATACACAAATTCTAATTCTTCACAAAAGTATTTCCAAGCTCAATGCTTCTGGGGTCAGAAAACATGACTTTAAATACATACTTCCTGATTCAACATAATGGCAAACTATTGAATTAGTTCAGCGGATCGAAAAACTTATAAAATCTTCTGGCATTTTAGATATTTTGAAAAAACTGAGAATGAGAAACCAAATGCACCAATTGAAAGAGCATTTTCTGCATGCATTAGGGCACAAAATATAACAAAATAACACACATATCTACATAGTTAGTTTATCTGAAGCGATGTACTGTGTAATCGACAGAAGCACGGTAAACGGGAAGAATTTAGAGTTTAGGTGCTACTGACATTTACAGCACATGAGATATTGCATCCGACAGTGAATTTAAGGACTCTGTATTATTTCATAGTAACTACGTAGATCTGCACGCTAAGTGCAGTGTCATTCCAAAGGTGAATATTAATTGGGCTTCTGTAAACTGTCCGTTTAGACGCATTCACCCGTGATTAGATTATTTGAGACCCAAGACATTCTTGAGAAAAGCTGGAACATGTGTAGTGTTAATGGACTTGAGCAGTGTTTTGGACGAAGGAAGACCGAGTTTCTTAAATCCCCAACCTTTAGCCTTACTGTACAATTTTATAGTTTTAAGGACATTTAAGAAAAATAAATCCTAGTCCGTCCATCCCATACATTTTTATTATTGTTTTGCTTTTCCCTTTGTGCCATCCACCTTTTCTTCCAACTGATACTGATCTGCTGCCCTCACTTGTCTTTTCTCAGTAAAATAAAAATATAAACACAAGTATGCTGAGCTAAGGTATTTCTTTCCCTTCCTACACACCCAACCAACTTATTATAACAAGAACCGAGCATGACTTTCTGTGCCATTTCAACGCAAACACCTTCCAAAACTTTCCACTGCCTTGTCTAAGCTCCTTGGCCCAAGTATCCTTTGAAGCTCTTGGTTTCCTCTTGACCCAAAGCCCTTGTAACGAGAGTCCTTCATTAGTGGTCGTGTCTATGAGTGTTTGGCTCACAATTTGTGTCACTCGCCTTAAAGCGCCTCTTAGAAGGTTCTACTTTCTATAATCTCAACAGATCCCTTTCATCTACTCAACACGAATCCTTAACAGTTGTCGAACTTCATTCTGCCCACTCTTCCCTTTGTTTAAGCTCAAACTGTGCCATTCAGAGTTGGAACACCGTTTTGTTCAAAGTAACGGATTTCAGTTTTACAAACTTGACAAATAACCGATACAATTTCTGATTATTCCAAGAAAAGTTACTCATATTTACCTACTTTATGCGACCTCTTATCCGCTATGGCTGGAATAATGGCGTGTAATTCAATTAATATCTAAATACCTAAGCTATTAAAGTTTTGCCTATGCCGCGTTTGAGCCAGCACAATGCAGAGTGAATACCTTTCTCTAGCAGGTGAATCCTCGGGCATTGCAATAATGAAACCGTAATTACAAGCTTTAAGAGGTTGGAAAGTAGCATAATGAACGGAATGGAATTGTGCTCAAGCGAAGAGGGTAGAAAGGATGACTTCTTGGAATGTCAATTGTAGAAAAGGAAAACCCATAAACCATATATTTTCATTCTCATGTTCACATTATTGAATTGATATGAATGGACGAATATGTTGAATGGAGATACGCACTAAACAAATCCACACACAACATAAACCAGACCACAGAGCTGGTGACGGCAGTATAAGTCCGAATCGAATGCAGCCTCAATAAATCTATGAATCTAATATACAACCATTCTGTGTATTTATTACGGTTCGCAGATATGGAGCTGGGAACAATTAGCGGTGTGGCAGGAATAGCTACGATTCGAATTTCTATACCAAACCTTGTTTGGTTTTCAGCTTCTTCAAAATAATTAAACACTTGTGCATATAAAAATTTAGTAAATCTTGCTATTTACCTAACGTTGTTTACCATGAAAGCACGCCACAGAGTCCAAGGTTCCTTGACGTTCGAATGACGCATTTGATTAAATTAGGTTAAATTGGGTTAGGTTAGTTTAGAAAACTGTTGCCAAAGTAGCTCGGATCCTTCTGGCGCTCGAATCCTTTGACCTGAAACCGCTTACAAAGCTAATAATGTTGAGATTGAAATATTGAAATGTAGTGCAATTATCTATATAGGTAAGGTACCTAACATCTTTCCAATGAAATTCCACGATGGCATAAGTCCGTCTGCACCAAAATACTTAGCACAAATAGGCGATCATCATTCCCATTCTATCATGTATAATATAAGGAAGGGGGAAGGATCTCCAAATGTCATATTATTACTATTCATATAAATTGAATGGACTGGAGAATGAATCTCAATATTCAATCTCCTTCTGCTGTGTCATCCAACCAACTTTACACCTTCCTCCACTTTGGGGTCTCGCATTTCTAGCAATTCCATTTAGACCAGAAGTACATTATACGATGAGACTATCGATCTGTCCGTCTGCATAGTGCCACAAACTGCCATGCCAGTGATGGCTTCATATCCAAACAAGCTTAGCTTTCAGTGCAGCGATCATGCAGAGCTTCAGAAACATTAACAAATTGAAAGCATTTGCAATTTTCAGCTCGAAACTTTGCTGTTTATAAATACATACATTGGTAAGCGTGAAATATGGAGCAAACTATGAACATTTGTGAGCACATTTGAAAATAGCCAAACAAATGTAACCTTCAACTTGTTAGAAAAAGTTGTCATAAATTTAAAACAGCACTAAATCATGAAAGTGACAATTTGTGCCGTCTCCAGTGGAAAACTTGTTGCTCGGAAGGTTATTCTCCTTGTGGAGTTGCGAGCTGCCGTTTAACAGGGTTTGACTTTGGGCTCGAGAAGGAGTCAGCAGTCTGCTCAAGTCTCCTGTTCCTATTGTTCTTCCCCAAGAGGAAAAAGATGTGAAACTCACCTTCGTGTGTGTTTTTGAAGAGGAAAGGAAACCTCCAAAAAATAAAGTTGCCAAGACCCTTTGATCTTAACCTGCCTCCCTACACTTACACTCAAGTCCACAGACTCTCAAGTGTAACTCCAAGAAAAAGTTCATTTCATTTCAATGACTCTTTAATTTCCATTTAAAGAACGAACAAGTGGAAAACGGTTTATTTCCACACCGTCCTTACTAGATGCTGTAGGGAATCCGAGCCTTAATTTGTTCATACTCTTAAGGATCCGTACTACTTATTAGGAATACATGCAATCCCTGATTCGAATTCAGAGAAAGAGCTGCAATGAAGTGAAGATCGAGGCGCTTGAGGAAGAGGAACATTCAGTAGCCTCAGTTTACAAGCCTTCAGTTATGCTTAAGGAAGTGAGTCCAAGAATTTCGTATTCACCCTTTAGCCGAAGCTATAGGCGAGGAAGGTGTTTAGCAAACAATGCTGGAAGGCTGCCAAGGGATTTAGGATTCGGTGCGGTTGTAATTCCATGTTATGCAGAAGAATGGAGATTTTCTTTGAGTTCGCTACGCGTTGAGCAGTTTGGAGAGATGATTAGGTGAAAAGGCAAAACGTCAAAGGCTTCAAGAGACTCCCAACGGGTAAATAGTTCTCAAAGTCAAGTCAACAATAATTTGGTCAACCAACCATGAAATTATTAATACGAAGCTTCGTGTCTGAAGCAAGGCCTCTTTCGCTTCATGGACTTAACATTCCTCTTCCAGCCACCAGCCAGCACAACAACAAATGCATTAACTTATTCATTTCCCTCTCCAAGACATTAACAAGCAAAGGAGCTTCGGCTAAGGGCTTCAAAAGCATTCTTCCCAGCCTTTTTCAACTCTTGTGGGTTTTTCTGGGTATCGGAATTAATGGAAATTATATTTACTTAGCAAAATTCGTAAAAATAATTAGAGGCTTTAGATAGTCCTGAATAAGAATATACAAATATCATTATGCAATCATTTTGTGGAAGCCTGAATAAGAATATTGAAATAAGTTTTCATTCATGCTTTAGGCAACAGGTAGGTGAGTACGTAGTGTATCGTGCAGGCCTATTGAGAATTATGATAATGTGTGAATGAAAGTTACGACGTACGTGGTACGTGATAAAGCTGAAGTTCATACTTCACGCTGAGAAGATTTACGCTTAAGATATGCTGTAATCGCATTAGAAAATCTTTCGCGGTACAGTGGCCTCGACTTGAGTTCTATGTATCTGCGGGTCAAGGATTTGCAAATGCTTTTATTATTTTACAGCATATTGTAAATACTTATTGCAACTGCTACAGACAGGAGTCTGTGGATTTTCCACGTCTATTAAACCGAGCTCTGAAGAGCAATTATCCTAAGTGTGGATAAAAACGTAATATCTTCTACTTCACAATGCACGAGTCATGAATATGTCTATGTATTTAGTGATTGCCAGGAATAGTGCTACGCCATCAAATGGCGAGGCCAAGGCCATGTATATACTTTTGATGCATCAATGCCCAGCACTTCCTTTTGATCTATAATGCAGCTAATCATGTTTACAATTCAAATTCGCTAAAAATTGGAAGTGAAAAAAATTGACAAGTGCCTAGGATGATTCAGTACGCTACTCATAAATTCAAATCATCCTTCCTGTAAAGGAAGGCCGTCAAAAAGTTCCCATTCTACATTATAACCTCGAACAATGGATTGGTTCGTTAAAGGTTAAGGTATATTTAAGTTCAAATGGTGCAATTAGATTGATTTTTAAACAGAAAGCAATACTAGATTTGTCCGAAGTCTGGTAAACGACAAAAGGTATTTCATGGGAATAATTCCGCGGGTGAACTTTTTCGGAGAACCATATGTAAATGTCTATACTGGCCTTAGTAAAACAAATTAAGCACAATAGGTATGGCTAATCGGATCATCATTGCGCACAGACTCTTGGCAAAGGGAACAATACTAGTGGCTGGCATTAAAGAGCATTTTGTAATGGACGGAGAAGAATAGAAAAATAATACCTAATACAGAAATAAGACCTAGGTTAAGAATCAGAAATTATGTTTGTCAAAAGCATTGGATCGTGTATTTGGGATTTGAAAGCCGTAGCTTTTTCCCCTTCTTGCTGATCCTTTGGGAAGATGAAGGGGTTTGATTGAAGATGCGTACTTTTTCATAAGAAGGATATTCTGAGAAGAATGAATAAAAGTTTTGGAGTTGAGAAATGAGGTAGGAAGAAGGCGAAAATGCTTGAGAAATAACGAAGATAAGAGAGCCTAGGCCAGGTTGGCGTATCTACCTGTTCCCGTACATGGCTGGGACTGCATACCAGCAGCAGCACCACAGCACTCAATTCTTCTGAGAGCCGAATCCGCTGACTGTAACCAACCTTGCCCCAGGCCCACCTTCCAGACACCACCACCATTGAGTTCAAACTTAACCTGTCCATGTCAGAAATACCTTGGACAAGGTACGGAGAGAAGCCTGATGACGGGGAGTGCGAGCGGCTCCTGTGGCGTCTCCAAGTCTCTACTTAGAATGGGACTACTTTTGCATTAGGAAAAACTGAGGTCATGATTAATTTGGCTGTACCTCAAAAATTGTGATGACTCAAAACTTATTTATTCCATAAATATTAGCCTAGCTACCATTAACTGCTCGCGTATTTTTGAACCACAGTATTTGGATGCCAAATACTTGAATTTGAAAACAATATTTATCGATTTACATATTTTCTATCAATCTAAGTAGATTGTGAGCAACAACGCTTGCTTGTTTCCCCAATCAATGTGTATTTATAACTGTTACAAGTAATATTTCTAATAAAACACAATTGCCAAATTATTATTCGTTTTCTGTAAAAACCTGTTGTGAAGCTCCTAATGGAAACCTGTCTCAAATTATTTCAATGATTTTGGAAGGGATTGTCCAATTGTTTTTTTGGAAAAAGCAACTGCAAACGTTCTAATTCTCTAGACAAAGTGAGAACATCGTTGCATTATTGCTCTCAAGGCGCTACTACTCTGCTATCATTCACGATCTGATGCAATGCTCAGTGGCGGCAAGACGAGGCTGTGATGAAGAGAAAGAGAATGGAGCTACCTGCTGCCTTTTAAATCTAACAAGAATGTAACTCAACTACCACAACAAGGCTCGGAACAAAAAACTGGTTGGAGTTGTATGTGATCCACACTCATAATTCCAAGGCTTCTTTTCTAATATTCAAAATGCACAAATACAATTATAATCCACGGCTAGAATGTGCTTTGGTATTTATCAGTTGAGCGTTCTTGGAAATTCATAACAAGGCAGAAGTTAGGTGTAATTCTGGGGAAAAGTGAAAGTTGTAAAGAGAAAGCATTTTCTGAACTATTTACATAAGGAATCATAGTTTCAGCTCTCCGCTGGAGGATGTATGCATTTACATATGTTTTTCATTACCATAACAAGTAGGTAGATTCTGATTCCTTTTCCGAGCAGGCTTACGGTTAGAATGTTTCCTTGTGGGAAGGGATTGTTCACGCGGAAGATGGATGATTTTTTATATTGGGTAATAAGCCATGGATAGAGCAGCACGTCTTTGTATTAAAACACTATCATCCACTCAAGGCAAAGTAAGGGCTTCTGTCGATCAAAGAGTGAGGAGGAGAGGCTGGGAAATCACCTTTACTTTCAACTTCATTGTAAAAATATCCAAGGTTCGGGTCTGTAATGCATTTCTCAATTGTACTCGATTCCTCTGATTGAGTTTTATTGTACAAAATATCTTTGTGGAGCCGTCCGTGATCACTTCAGATTCGGAGCCAAGGGTTTTGTCGGAATTTGACAGGTCATTAATGAAAGAAGAAGATGCCTTGCTCCGGTGTTACTTATACCTGTTGGCTATAGATACTTTTTGCTGGGGGTAAAATTGCTTCTAGGCTGGGGAATGGGATTCTTGTGCCAGTATTTGACGCGGCTGCTGCTGCCTACACCTGAGGTGTAATTGACCGCAAAATACTTGAGGAAAATCAAGCGGAACTATTTAGCACTCGCTTACAGGGCTCTACAGCGGAGTTAAATGCATTGAAAATGCTACAGAAATAAAACAGTCAGGCATTCGCTTTCGGAGATTCTTATCTTTAGTGTGTTCTTCAGGGCTTGAGAAAGAGACTGAGAAAATGTCCCGTGCGAAAAAGTTGCTTGTGAAATAAAATATTTTATTCAAAAAAATTCACTACTTCCCCAAGACAAGAATTTTTACCCTTTGACCTTAAATTGTGTTTAGGTTACGCAAAGTTTAAATGAATTTCGAATAATCAGTCAATAATAATAAGTCAGGTTAGGCTCAGGTTTTCCGCAAGTATCCTAATCGGACAAACTTAATTAAGGCAACTTCTTCGCAGACCCCTTGAGAGGTTATTAGAAGATTGAAGGAAATCGAGAATGAGTTCCATTTTTTGATTGAGGTCAAGTTCAAGGTCATCCCATGAAGCTCAACTTGGTCTCACAGATGAGTGGGTACATGGAGATCGTAAAAGTTTCTGGGTAAATGCAGTTTAGGATTTGCAAATGAGAATTTCCTTCTAGAGCCTCGATTCTCTCCTCATGACTTTTTCCACACACCGCAGCAGGAACCTTTCATGCAGAGTCTCCTCCGGTCATTGTACAATCTCATTGCCAATGCCATCATCAACTCCTTTTTTATTGTGGAATAGACTAAGCGTTGGAGTGCATTCTGAGTAGTGCACTAGTCCTCAGCTTCCACTATAGCTTATGCATAGCAGGAGTAGATGGAAGAACTACGTGCAGATACCTACTCTATGTATTATTCTACCTTTCGCATTCATACGATAACTCTAAACGACACGCCTGCATAAAATATGTATAAAGAATGTGCCAGACAGACCTGGTCTGGCTCTATCACTAGCCAACATGCATCGTGATCATGACGAGGAACTATTTGCCACTTCTCACGTCTCATTCTCAGCCTCTTTCTATCGTCTCACAAATTAGTAGGTAACAATGAATAAACTACGTTTCTAATTTTGGCACAAATGCATTGGAAGTTGATGTTCATTAGTCAATACAATAGAGTAGTTGGCATCCTCAAGACTTTTTCAAATCGTGATCAAATGTTTCTCAATGAAATGAAAATATTCAGTCCATATTTTATGTCTAGCTCACAACAACAACCTCTGCTGTCCTGGGAAAAAATCTGCAAATTGGCGCTAATAAATTATTTATTTAGGAAATTAGCATCATTAATCGTTTTTATTAAGGCTTCAGTTGACAGAAATAGAGCATAATTAACTCACAATTCATGCAGAATGCATTACCTCTTGCTATATCCATTGTTAATCATATACGGAATTTTGTTTTGAGTTTTCTGTTAATTATAAATTAATTGATCATTTCAAACCATCTTGTTTCAGCTTCAGCTTAAGATTTTGTTGTTGCATACTGTAAATTGGTCCAATGATAAGTTGCCAAAATGCTGCAAAATGCAAAGCCTTGTGCATGTGCATATTTGCATATTCTATTTCATTAATATTAAGACATTCTGATTTTGGATCTCTACGAATCAATTGCCGATGGTGCTACAGTATCAGTTATGTAGTGCAGTTTTATGTGAACAATTGCGAGTTTTAGAGCATATTTACTTTGCATATTGTTATCATATTTAATTGCTTGGTTGTATACCTTATACTGTATGCTCCATATTTAAGGTTTTGGCCGTACATTTAATATTGATTTAAAGTATTATTCCGTTGTTTTCTTTTATTCAAAAAAATGCTTACGACTTTTGTATAAAATTTTGGAGTTTTTAAACGACGAAAATATGATTTCAACGTTCAAGTGTTAAAGACAGAACCAACTATTGAGAAATTTAATAAAAATATATTTGCAGTACAAAAATTAAACACAAAATACGCATTTATTTGCATATTTTGGCTGTTATAGTTGAATGTATGCTCATATTTGGATGTTTTAGTGCATATTTCATGTTTCATGTGCATATTTGGACTTTTATTTTCCATAAAGGATGTGCATATTCTATGGTTTTTTATTGCGTATAAGCCGGGCTTTCATATCTGTTCTTTTGGCATCCCTGCTGACTAAATACATTCCTACGTCTGATAGCATTAAGCAGGACTATTTGGCGAAGAATTATAAGTATAATCTGTAGTCCTTGAAATTCATGAAAGTTGGTTCTTTTGTTACTTTGTGGAAGAAATGATTGAGTTTGTCTCAAGTGAGCATGTCTTAAATGAGCACGATTTTACTATTCTGATTTCATGTTGGAAATGAGTCGTGAATTAGTGTAAATTTGCTCGACAATCTAAAATCAGTATCTAAAAATTCCCTAAAAACTAAAAAAAACAATTATTTATGCTCGTTGTTCGTATATTCAAGTTACCGGTAAGCCCATATTGTTAAATCAGGAATACTCTGACCATCGTCACTAAGCAACTCATTCACTTAATTCTCCATTTCATGGTTTTTAATAAGTTCTTAACTACCATCTCCGGTAGAGAACAGAAAGATTTAAATGCAATCCGATTAAAAATAAATGAAGCAAAGCATGTTACATCAGATTTAGACGAAAAAGAGTCAAAACTCACATTTCGTCTGTTTTTAAAGACCGCCTTACAGCTTGTATTGTTACGAGAGTAACCTTTTGTGATTCTTCCAGTCACATAATGTATAATTCAAGGCCCTTTCAATACAATGCTCTAATCTCCCACGAACAACTATTAGCAACTAGAGATCCAGACAGATTGTCCGATGCTTGACGCACCATACAGACCGACTATGGAAAATTCTGTCATCCATAAACCAAACAAGTGCAATCATTTTTTCTTCGTCTTCGAATTTCTATTGTTCAATTGCAATGAACTGGAATAAGTATTTAGTAGATTTCAAAGCTAGAGAAAGCTGCGTAGCTGATTTTGCTAGGAATAATTTTCATTGGTCACGCCGTCTACAAAAAAACAAGTCTTCCAGAAGCTTTGTATAATAGACTTACGTTATTGCATGATTTGGGAATAAGTTTGCATATTTTTAGCCAAATCCTTTCAAAATGTAGCTTTTCATCAATTAAATAGAGCGATTACCTTTCAAAGCTCGAATTTTGTCAGGGAAGCAGTGACAGCGTATTCAATACAGAACAGCGATTTGAAAGCTGAAAGCTCAAACAGGTCGTTGCATCCTGTAACTTTAAGACTGTTTAATGAATGAGTCACTGCTTGGAACAGGCTTACAGGTAGCCTGAACAGCTGAGCAGAACTGTCCAGAAAAAGAAATGCGCATCACGCAAGAATTTCTCTGAAAATACGGACTTATGTTAGTAGTTGTACAAAAAACAAAATTTCTTAGCGGTTCGAGGACATTGTTGACATTTTATGCAGCATCGGGACAACGACTGGTGGTATTTGCTTCAAATCAGTTGCTCAGTCTTGTATTCAAACGGCTTAGAACGAGCAGCAAAACGATTTAAAACAAATTAGACCTTTAATCCGTAGCCTTTAAACCACTTAATATTTTTAAAGGTGTTCTTAGATGTACATAGAGCATAAAAAAGTGTAAGAACCCACTGCTATTTAAATAAGTAACAGAAAAAAGCGAGATTTGTTTTTATGTGACAAGCGGAATCTTCAAGGGCAAGGGCAATCAGGCAAATCGTAGCGTAAGACAGCATAAACCTACGTACACTATTCCCATCCCAAAAACCAACTACCTGTGCAGATAAACCAACTTGATTGCATGCTTTAGATTCTACATCCACCAGAGTAAGTAGTAAAGCCCATGTCCTTCATAAACCTCCTTGAAGGGTGCATTCACATTGCAATTTCCAGTATATTATATATTTATTTCATGTTCATTTACCACGTATCTCAACCATCCATTTCTCCACACATCCCATTTATCCACACGTTTCGCTATTCTAGTTAAATTTTTTAGCAAAGTCTACAGACAGAGACAGAGAGTCCCATGGCATGAAACCTGACTCACCTTCACCTCCGCCTTTCTGGACAGTCCGCAGACATACTATATCATGAATATGGCACTTGACAGGAACTTTGCGTGCAATCCGACGCAGTATAGTGTTACGGATGTAATTACGATGTCTGCAAATGAAGTGAATCAGACAGCAGACAATATTGCACGGGTACGACGGGTGTATTGCGTTGCACACGATTCCAATCTGCATCTCCATGTTTTATCTTTCTTACACTAATTATCAGCATGAAAATTGAGCCAACTTTATTGTCATGCAGGTCTTGTTGTTTTTTACTTAAATTTTACTTAAATAATATCATTAGTGTGGTTATAAATCATTGATTTTTAGTATCTTTCGTATATTTCTTGCCCACACAGCACAGAAAGTATTATTGAACATAGACTCTTCGTCGTAATAATAATAATCAAATCTGATCTAATAAAACGAGTATTCTAATCTAAAGTCGTAAAATGGCGTGCCACGAAAATATCATTCTAAAAAGTTGAATAAAATAATGGTCGTCATGGCGTGTGAGTGAGAAACCATGTTCAATGTCCTCATTTCAGGGACGATTCTTAGATATTTATGGTTTATGCATGAAATTGGAGTTTGGAGTTGTTGGGAGAATGCAATAATCTAAGCCAAGCAGATGTCAAATCTGATAAAGATCATTTGCTTACGATCATAGGCGGCAAAGTTCTTAGGGAGGGTGTCGAGTCTTTAATCGCTTTGACATAAACTATTGTTCTCAAAGTGCTTTCGCATTTTTATTAACATCTACGATCTACGAATACTATGACTAGAGTGAGCATTATTGCAAATAGATGAAGCGTAAAAAGTATACTGCTTTGATCAAAGTTCTGAGAATACAGCAAGTGCGATTCGGATTTAGGCAATATTCAGTTATCCACGTATGATTTTTTGAAGCAAATGCGGTAGTAGGTAGTATGTAGTTTTGCTGTGGTCTTCGCCTTTTTATTAGATCATTTTTGTTAACTGCACAGCTAACTCGTAATCCTGCTTCAGAGAGCGGTTATCGCAGAGCGCGAAAGATTTTCAAGTGAATTCAATGTCTGAGGACATGGTTGATTCAGCTTTAGAATCAGCAGCAAATTATTGAACGGAACTATTCAGGGCGAATTCGTCAATTTCCTGATAAATAACCTTCGCACCTATTTATATGCCGTATTTGACTTTTGAGATAAGCTGTACATTAAGATAAGACAAGACCGAACATAGATAATATCGAGTTTAGTTGCTGTTCGCCATTCTGTGCCGTCAATCTTCAAGACTGCTCACTCGACAACTCACTATGAGGAGCTCTGTACATCGTACAATATAAGTACATCTGCTTCATGCAAGAGAGGCATAGGCATTTCATTCATTTCAACTTGCTGCTTGAACATTTAAAACTCCTTCGCTTCGCCTGGACCCACTAGCAGAGCAGTGCATTGTTTAGATACCTACCTATTACACGCTAATGTTTCAATGATAGAACTCTTGCTTGTAAAATACAAGATACCTAGAGTAGGTATCCAGGCTTTTGTCCCGTTTAGGTATTTTCCGGGATTAGGCGTCCCGGTTTTGACCTGATCCCGTACTCAAACATAGTGGCAAAGCACATTGACGACAATTAGCAAAGTATTTGCAACAATAACCATATAAACGTAGTGTCAGCTGTTCTGTATTCGGCATCTGTTGATACTTGGTACGCAGTATCAAGTTCATTAAACATGATTTTCAAGTCTCAATTTTCAACAACGGTATATAACCTTACACCCAATTGTTTACAACAGTATTTGGCTGGGGAACTTGGACGGTTTTTAAGGCCTTCATTGAGAATTCTTCCAACATGAATATTCAGTGATGGTGCATACAAATACTATTGTAATTGTACAAGGTAAACTGTATTACCTACTACGAGTTATCATGGCTTATAGCCCAGGCAAAGAGCCGAAATCCCTAGATTGCACACTTGTTGCATTTGTAGAGAACCACATTTTCTGCACATAAATAGCAATTAAACTCCCTATATTTCTGTTTATCGTAAATACGGCTTCTTATCGAGGGATTTTAGCAGTTGAGGCATCTTGGGGGCATGGACGGAGCCTGGAGAATCCCATAAGTAGGACGTACAGGAGCTTAGCTGGAGCAAGGTGTACTGTAGAGCAGAAGGGCTAAATGGCTAGGCTGAGGTGCAGAGTTGCCCTGGCCATGAGCCTGTGTACGACTAGAACTACTGGGGGAAGAAGGATTACCAACGGGACCAAGACAGAGCTCCGTGCTGCTCGTGTAGTCTGTGGCAGGGTGGCGGAGGAGCAGGATCGTCAGCCCTCTGAGTCTCTTAGCCTGAGCGTAGCCGCGGAGAGTGTGTCCAGATTAGGACAATAGTGTTTGGGGGTCACGGGCCGTACCAGGCCGTCGTCGTGCCAGAACCATGGATCTGAGTTGTGAAGAGGAGATGCTGCCCGAGGAGGATAGTCCCGGGGCAGCGGGGGAAGGGGCCGTGGTGGCGGGACCAAGTGGGGCCCAGTTGCTGGGACCTATTCTCAATCTACATCCAGAGGAAATGCCGGCTGCCACGCTCCAGCCCGCACTCCTCAATGACCCGCGTGTCCTGGTCAGCATGCTCCAGACTGAGGAGATCCACATGCCCTCAGCCAACTACTTCAAGACCATTCAGAATGACCTCACGCCCGACATGCGCCGCTCCGTCGCCACCTGGATGTATGAGGTGCGTAACGGGAATTTAGAATATACCTTGATAAATTAATAGAAGAAGTTACTGGTTGGAGGCAAGGGAATTTTCATATCCATAACTTAAAGAATGCCAAATATACTAATCGGGTCGGTTGTATTTAGGGAAAAGAACAATGACAATGTTTTGCACCTGTTGCCGGGCGTTGTGGAAATGGGACGGCTGAACATGGACCATATACCCTTCTTGACTTTAGATTTAGACTTTTGAATTATTTTAACGAAACTTAGTTTTTATTCTGGTTCGATTTGCCAAGTTTCGGAACTAAAAAGTTTCCATCTTGATTGAAAAGTAATACGTAGTTACCTACTAAACTAGAAAAGCATATGACAAAAATGATAAGTGAGCTTTGCGTGTAAAGAAGTGGCTTATCGCATGTATGTAACATTCTAGAAATGTGATGTCCAGCGAGGGCCGCGGGGTTATTGACCCCCCGACCTAACCTAACATTAACTCCATATTAAATGTTAACCTAATCTATAGTAACCCCATGTTTGTCTCTTTGTGTCAGGTGTGCGAGGAGGAGCGAGTTCCAGAAAGTGTATTTTTACGTGCTATTAACTACGTGGATCGATTCCTCAGTGTTCATACGATTCAACGAAACCAGTTTCAATTACTAGGTGCTGCCTGTCTCCTCATTAGTTCCAAATGGAGTGGGAGTCTCCTCAGTACGGAGAGACTCATTTTCTACACAGCGCATAGCATTACGCTCGAAATGCTTCTGGTGAGTGCAGCTTATTTCCATATTCTCCATTTACCGTTTAGCTAGATTTTAGAACAATGCTTGTTGTTTTGCTGGAAGAGCTTTTGAATCAAAAACAGAGAATAGTGGACAGCACCGGGGCATATTTGTTACGCAAAGGATACAGAATCCTTGTTGAATTGGCTAAGCACGCATGCATACGTACACTGCAGAAATATTTGACCCGTTAATGTATTTGTTGTTTACCAAACTTCAAAGCCGGACACAGAGGAGAGCATGCGATACAGTGATACACGAGTTGCGATTAGCACCGTTACAACACTACTAGGATATATGTAAACAGAAATAAGCTTAGTGCACTACTGGTGGTGGTGTGTGTTAGAGTACGTTTTCTTTAAAAGAGCAATAATTATGGTCAAGATAAGGATTATCTTAATTTCTTGTCTTGAACTCCAATTCATACACATGTTCTTAAACATAGTATTGGAAGGAGTTCCGATGTCCTGAGTGGGCTGCAGTCGTGGTGAAGGGTTGTGAAGAAAATAAATAAGGTGGATCAAAGTTCATTATTTATTTATTATTTTTTTCCCTACAAAGTAACCATTTTTCCTCTACTCTGATTGAGTATGTACACAAACAGCAGCCCTTCCGATGGAGTTTATGAATGACCCCATAGACTTTTTTCGTCCTCTCTCCGCTTATCATGGTCAAATCATGGTCATGAACTCAGAAAAGTGTGGACTGTCTTGTCTCTCCACTACTGCTGCACAGTAGTGCTATAGGCTTACAAAATATTAAAACTCAAATAAGTTCTCTCTTCATATGCACTTTCCGATACCTACGCTTTTATGTGTGGGGACTGGAACATCATTATCCTCCGCATAAATGAATGAATGGAACCTGTTTATGGCAACTCAATGAGCTAGAAATTAGCTTTCTTGCGAATTAACATCCGTACCGTAGTTGTCCTGTATTATTATTATATTCGGGCTTCGGATTCCTACTTTTAGCTCGGAATTTGCTCTCCGGCAGCGCAAAAATCAGTTAAAATGGCGATGGTTGCAGATAATTGTGAATAATTAGAGTAAAATCTATAGAATATTCGCGTAGGATTTGAATACGTGTGGGGTTGAGGTGGACCCAAGTGAAAAGCGGGATTTGGAGAGTTCTGGTGTATTTTTTTAATGTAAATAATTGGACGGCTCAGTTAGTTTGATTCCCTCATGACCAGACTCAATGTCTGATTAAGTTTCCGGTCCCGGAAGGACGATAGACTCGAGTTTAGGAAACTCGTGTTTCCACGAATTCCTCTTGTCTCCTCATCCTGACATGACATTGAGTCTCTCCTATGCTCGCCTCCATTGTCTGTGTCCACATCCAGCCAGGCCTTCCTTCCGCACAAATCTCACTCTGGACTGGAGCCCCTCCAATTACATTTCTCAACTAAATGAATTTGCTTGAGAGTTTTGAAGGCAGACTTGGCCGTGCTTTCTTGAAGAAGTGCGTACCTAGGTAGGTATATTAGTTTCCTTTGAGAAGAACCACACCTCCTAATTTCCAATCCATCACCCCCAACAGAAATTAACAAGTGGAGTCAGGGGAATTTTCACACAACAAAGGAATTTGTAGGAATACAAGACACAACTATTATTGTGGTGAAGGTTGACACTTGTTGATTTGATTTTGAAAAAAGCAGAGTCGATAAATCTCAGAAATAGGCTCACCGTCCTTCCTTTCAAAGTTCAAGTGTAAGAAGAAGGCGTTGGGAAAGGGAACCTTTGTGCACTAGACCAAAAATAGGCTGCTTTTATAGTTCATCTAATGTTTTTTAAAGGAAAATCTTGAGTAGATTAGGGTAGGGACCTCTGGAGTTACTTTCTATAGTCCACTTGTGTACTTCTCCGCCTAGGTCATCATCAAGCAAGGAATTCTTCTTAGGTAAATAGTAACAATGGTGTACCTGCTCAGCCCCGTCTTTGCCTTTTGCCTTTGTGGGAATTATCCAGCTTTTCTCTCAAGTCGGTCAAAATTGAATGCCACATAATACCTATCGTTAAGAGGCGAGGGTGTTTGGGGATTGGACTCCAATTCAACACTGCGGCCGTAGCAGAATCATTAATTCTTAGGCACTGGGCTTTGATTTGGATTTCATGATGATGACGATGGCCTTTCTCTGACCTCCGCACTCAGAACCATCATCTTGAGCTCTCGCGTCGAGGCCACACAGGGTCCAGTTCAGATTTGACCTCAATCCATAACTTAATTTATTGACCCAATCCCGAATATTGGGATGCTGGTAGTGGGGCCTGACGTGGAGAGGGCTTAATTTGACTTCTCTCCATCTCGCAATAATAATCTTCATGTTATTCCGTCCGTATCGTATAATCTATACGTAGATTCTGAAAATGCATAATAATAGGACTCATGTTTGAATTGGGAGGGAGAAGAAATGTGGTCCCAGGTATTTATATTCAGTAATTGCAGAAGAAGTGTGAGCTTCTTTTTTTATGGTTTACTACGTTAAAGTCTACATACATGCCCAGCTATTCAAGTACACCTTCGCTTTTTGTGGAGATGGGTTAATGATCAATTTACTTTGCCACCTACCTTCCTACACTTCGACCCAAGACGAGTTCATGGCATGTCCATCCATGAGTAGCTACAGAGATATTACGAACAAATGTAAATGATAGATCGTTAAAATCTCCACAGAGAAAAGCTTAGCGTTCAGAGTAATATTAGACCCAAAAAAAACTTGAAACTCAAGCCAGCTCGGGAATTGTTAGTCGTGCAGCATGAATTCTGGATAGAGCGATCTCCCAGTTTAAACAGTAGCTCGGTATTTCTCCCAAGTCATGATCTATCATTAACGTGTTACCAGGGCCACGACCTGTTGACCAGACGGGTCATAAGACTGGATGAGGTGAGATAATTGGCTGGTTTCTCCAGACTCTCGGACTCGGAATCTCGTTCTTCAAAGGAAGCAGATGGTGATTATCGAGCCGTCGGTCCAATATCATATAAATTGTTTCAGATTGGCAACTAAATTAGAGATTTATCTCCCCTTTCATTTCTAGTGGTTTAATGAAGTAGTCTCGTTAGTAAGCAAGGAGAGAAGCTGATTTACGATAATTATACTTGGAAAGGATTCTGAGGTTTTGATCAAGAGGAAAGGACAGGATGTGGATATCATTCTACTAAAAAAAAGTGCATGGTTTAGTGGTCGTAAGAGTCGTAATAGTCGTTTTATTACATCCACAACCACTCGTTTGTCATTGTCTTTGACCTTTCAGCATGAAAAGTCAAATATAGGTAAACGGTGCGGAGCTGATGTGCAGACGGATTAATTCATTCCAATCTCTAATTCACAATCGGCTCGATTATTGTGCAAAGGACCAATTATTATTGGTGCTACCAATCCAAGGCCATAGCAAATCCTCAATACTTACCTTCTCGAGTTCAACGATCTGTTTTATTATTGACATTCCATTTCTTGAAGGAATTTCCGCTGCTCGCTCAGTGTAACAATGTACCGAAATGCTGTCTGAATCATCGAAGAACTGCAATTTACTATGTATAAGATTTACAGAAAACATGCCTTGACTGAGACGTTGAGCATAAGTCAGAGTGGGTTGAACCACTTGCTGAGTATCTTGTGTGCTACGCCACACCAACTGCTCCTTCCTTAGGGATTAAGTCTGTTTGTTTACTTACTTACTGTATTCAGTGTAATTGATACTAGAATGTGTTGTATTGTCTCTATTATTTGTACGTAGATTCTCGTCTATTGTACAGACAATCGATAAGTGAGTAAATAGATATAAGGATTTGATTTCATTCACTCAGCTCCAACATTGAACAGTCATTGCCTTCTTTGACCTCTCTTCCCGCCTCATTCCATTCAGTACCAGAATATTTAACTGGCTTACTGTATCATCTTTATAATTTCAATTTCGATCCAAGTGCGGTAGGGTAAAAAACTTAAATCAGGCCTTCATCTGAATGCATGATACTTCCCGTTTTGAATTTCTGTCCTCGAGGAAAATTAAGTTATGAACTGAAAATGCACAATATACGTTCTGTCCTATTTTAGGAATTGTCTACTAAATGTTCTCCTAAATTCCTTTTAAACAAAGCATTCGAATAAGTAGCTAAGTTTCATTTAGAGAATTGTAGTTGACCCTTTTTCCTAGTTCTCTATTTTTTTAAATGTGTTGGGACAAGTGGTGATACGGTTTTTTGTAAGATAAGAAATTGGAGCTGTGTTCTTATACTTATGTAGACTATTCTTGTCCATGTCACAAGGCACAAATATTCAAGGGTTAAGAATCTCTATAGGCGTTTCATACTGTTCGTTCCTTTGTTTTCCTCCAACTCTGAGCATGGTACCTTACGGGAGTACGGGACAATAGCAGAGGTCTTGGTCAATGAATGGTCTTCTGTGTGTATCTTGTATTTGCATATCAGCTCTTGTCTAAATTCCAACTCATTCATAAAGCTAGTATAGCTCCTGTCTGTGTATAAAATAAGACCTTCTACTGCTTCTTAACAATGTATTTGCACAATGTTTATTACCGCTCATTTCTTTGTAGTAAATAGGCTATTGGTCTGCTTGTCTGAATAAATTAAATCCAAATTACTGGGTTGAATGGCTTCAACATTAGAGTATATCTGCGACAGAGTGCATTTCTTATGAGGTCATAGATAATTTGGTAAAAACGCAAGTGTTTCTGCCAATACATAGAGAAAATAGGAGCCCTCGTTGTCTAGCTTTGGATTGTAGTAGTTTTGAATATTTATATGCTTGGATTGTGGCACTCCGTTACGGCGTGAGCATGAAGGTTCGAGACAATGTTTTGAAAGTCGACCTGTACCTGTCTAAAGTCTGGATTGATATTATTCCGGTTATATTAAGGGTGATAAATTGCGATGTTTCACTACAGCTTCTTACTCGATCTCTTGTTTATTCTACGCGTGTTAAGCTCTCAACAACTTTGTATGAATTTATTATTTGCTTAAGCTGGAGAGCTAGACGTAGCCCAGGCATATGAATAGAATTCAGTCATCATCGCTAGGGTTAATGGCTTTCCGTTGAAGGGCAAAGGTATGTAAAATAAAGTAGTAGGTGGTTACAGCGTATTATGGTTTGGGCTTACGAGCTAAAGAACTTAAACGTAGATTCCACATATACGCTCCCGTATGTACCTAGTATGTTTTTGTAGACACTCCAAAACTGATATTTGAACAGATATATTATAAAGTGTAACTATAGCATCACATTCTCCCATGCATAAAGTGAGCAGGTAAATCTGAGTATGCATGTGTGGATCTATTGTATTATTATGTATGATGATGAGTTGGTCTAACAATAAGTAAACAGTGAGAGTGAATCATTCTAAGCACTAGGACTGCTCTGGTGGGAATATAAGCACTGGCAGAAGACTCTGGCTTAGACAGTAACACAACATAATGTAGCTTACACCATTTGTCTCAACATGGAAGAAAATACAAGTTACAAACAGATCATTCCCTTTGGTTTACTGTTCAGGTTTCAAACAAATCTTCTCTTTCCGCTCAACCCAATCCACCATTCTAATTCTAGTGTAAGTAGTTCAACTTCTTCATGCCGGGATTTCATTTTCATTAGTTTCTACAGAATTTTACATAGTACAGTGGTTCATATTAATCTGGAAGATAAGCGAGGCCAGAACTTAGAAATTGAAGGGTCGATAAATGATTATAATTTATGATTCACTGCCTCTGTTTAGACTTCATGTGTGCCATCCATGGAAGGGCTGACTTCACTGAAACTAAATAATTGCCTAGAAATGTAGCTTAAGTGACTAAGTATTAATAGGGATAAATGTTGGTATTAGATGGATTTTACATAAATATGAACAGGAAAGGGGGAACAGGGTTGGGCGGACTTGGTGGAAAAGGCGCCTTGCAGCTCCAACTTGCGCAATCCGGTGATATCTGTAGTGAGGTTGAAAGGGAAACTGTTATTTTAATTTTATGCTAAATTATGGGTTAAATAATTATCTTCCTTGTGTCTAACAGAGTTAGTAACTCAAGCTGTGCGGTTATGGAATTGCTGTGTCTACTGCCTGGTGACCATGTGCCAAGTTCCAATGTTTTATTTTGCTATTCTTTTGTTCTTTACAGGAATGGGAAATGATGATATTGGCTCAACTAAAATGGGATACGTTTACAATAACTCCGAGTGATTTTGTGGAACCATTACTTCATAGACTGCCCGACTCTGTATCTAATGCTACAAATATACGAGAGAAAATTAAAACATATTCAGCATATTGTGCCACGGGTAAGTACTCCTTTTAATCTGGTACTTTCTCCTGAATTTACTTTGGAAAATACTAAAGGACTGGGTGAGATCCTTCAAATTAAGTGGCACTAAGCCTGCTACGTAACGTGAATTCTAATGGCGAGACATCATGTGTACAATTAAATTTGAACATGGACACTGATATGACCGGTCTTGAGCTTGAGTAACCAGCAGAGCATGACGTGCTAGTTTTCATTTCATCACTTCAATTTACTCCACCTGGAGGCTTCTCTAATTTTCAGTCTGTCTAAATGGACGCATTGAAGGAGCATATAATTTTTTGTTGTCCTAAATGGAGGGATGTCTCAATTTTGAAGAAAGTTTACAATTTGATTAGAGAGACATGAGACATGTTATGCAATATTAAGTCATATTTGTAATGCATCTCACCTAAGCTGCTTATGGATTGGATTGTTATGAAGATTTTTTATATGAAGCTTGAGTGAAGGGATTAGTGAGAGGATTTGTTGATATTTCAACCTGGTCCTGTCGTTTGCAAACAGTCGACTTGACATCTTCATTCATCATCATTTACTACTAGCAGTCCACGAATCAATGCAAAGAACTGAACGTAGCTTGGGATCCGGGATCCTGAGTCAATTGACCAAATTCTATCGATGCATTATATGTACACATAAATGCAGAATTATTAAGCCCTTTAACTTACTGTTAATCATTTCTGCTTTAGTTGCTGTATGTTTCACTTTGGAGCTTTGGGTTGTTTGCCAAACTTCAAACCCGAAGACACAGATAGAGAGAGTTGAACATTCAGCTTGTTGTAAATACTGATTTCCCCTCTCCCTATGATTATGGTGATTCCAGGCCAGGCTACTTAAATGCTAATAGCCTCTCTCCCTCAATATGTAAATGACTAATTAGCTACCACAGTGTATTTTAGCCCACTGTCTATGTTAATTATGAGCCAGTCTCCCATATTTAAATGGACAGCAGTTGCGTGCATATGTAATCCCAAATGGCTGAACTTGACCTTCTACATGTTAACAAAAGCGGAGACCATTTGTTCGTTTTGGTAAAATAATTGGTCCATGAGCATATCTCCTGAATTTCCAGATTTTTTGTGGATGTTATAAAGAAATTGAATGGATTTGGAAGAAGAATTATGATTTGGGAATCAGTGCGTAGCAATGTTGAGCTGTTGTGCTTGGTAATAGGAACTAAGAGAGGAGAGCAACAGGTGGCAAATGCAAAAGATGAGTAAAATGGCATTCCTCCTCGTTTCTCACAACATCTTCTCAAATATTTTTGCATCATGATACAGATCTGGCCTAAGATCTGACAGGGAGAAGCAGGTGGAAAATAAATCTAAGCATTCAAATCTTCTTGGCCTGGCGTGTCTAATTCCAAATCTCATCTTGAGTTGTTGTGCAAGAATTAGGAGGAGCATTCCATCTCAAGTTTTTTTTTGTCCAAAGCACCGCAGCAAGGGACTCGTGTCGTGAGTCGTGAATCTTGAATTTTGACTGGTACTTGGGCAGAGAAAGCCATATGCTCTTTTCACTTTTATCCTTGGCGAAGTTTGGAGGCTAGGCAATGACCTGGAGGTACACTCATTTTTTTCGCAATATACTATTTATGAGACAGGATTGAAGTGGAGATTAGGGCGTGTGGATAAGTTTGTTTTATGGAGCTTCTTTTTCCCTTCCAATAATGGCGTTTAAGAAAATGATTCATGAAAATGAGCTTGGAGAAGGGATGGATGGAATGCTGTAGAGGATCTGAACTCGTAAATTTCCACCTATTCAATGCCTCTTAGTGCTGCCGAGCTTTGTGAGTGTATAGTAATTAGGCTGAGGAGAAGATGGTAGTAAAACACCCGGGTTTCCACCCCTTTACTGTTGTTTTTCCTATTTTTTGGGGGCTTCTACCTATTAAACTATTTTATTTTCTATTGGAAGAGAAATGGGTCAGAAATTCCATCTAATATTTGTTTGTAAACTATTACGAGGGAGTTAATACTCATATTTCACCTCAAGTCATTTTTATGTAAATTGTATACCTACCGGGTTCAAATATATTGGGAAGGCTCGTGCTCGTAAAGACTTTCACAGTTATTTACTATCAATATGGCTCTTGGCTCATAACGTTACTATTTTTATCGTTTGAGTTTGATCTCCTGCCCTAATTTTATAACACCCAATCCCTTTTTCTATTCACTACTACGTGGCTAATAAATAACTAAACCTTGGTGGAGTGCCAGAAAATTAGGGTGGAATCAAGTGCGTGCCACGAGCGTGTGAGTCCGTATGTATGTATGCGGGTGATTCACTTTGTGCCTTATGGAAATGAGATGGGAGGTTACTCAATTCTTGCTTGACCTCTATTTTTAATGGAATGTAATTTCTTCCTTTTTTAAAATTGAGTTGAAGTGGATAGCCCACTGGGATTTCTGAAAACTCGGGCCGTATTGAAAGAATTATTGTGAAAACAATAGAGAAGGAACTCTGCTATTATAAATGACCATGACCCCCTGCTGAGCTATTTTGCCTTTCTCTTAATGTTTATGAGTGGAAGGAAATGCGTGTGATTGTCGGGCATAGTGTATGTTGTAAGAACACAGGTAGGTGGAGAGATATGTAATGAAGGAATTACTGTAGGATAAGATTCATTTCATTTCCTAAAATGAGCCAGCAGTAATACATCGGTGCGGTGGTGTGCTCTGCCTCTCCTTTTGTCTCTTCACACAAGTAATGAGTTTAAGTTTTATTAAAAGACATGTCAGTATCTTAACTCCTTACATGCATTTGTACTTATGTTGGTACTAAATACCTCCTTAATTTAATGGTGGATAGTGGATATGCACATTGTCCATTTTTTGAGAAAAGGAAGAATGTTGAGTGCTTGTTTAGTATGTTGCTTTTTTTACTTGCCTATCCCTTGACCGGCCTCTTTGGCGTACAGACCTGGCAGGGATGGACCCTTAAATTCCTCAATTCCACTTTTCTGTTCCTGACCTAGGCTTTCTAGAAAACTTCTCCCACGACGCTGCGCTGTTCCTAGGCAGCTCTCGTCGTTCAGAAATCATTACTGCTCTGCTTCGCATTATTCCCTGCTCACGCTAGCATTAGCAAGACTTGGAAATGTCTCTCTTATTTTGGACAAGAGTTTCTCGATTGTAGTTTGGAAGCTGTGTGAGTTGTTAACTCCTTCTCTCCGAGGGTTGTTACTATAAAGCGATCGACATGAAAAGCATCTGATTTGTGAGAGCGAGCGGGTATGACAGAAGAGCTCCATTCTCGTCCCAAGTCTCACCGTGAATTTTATGATAATTGTTTTTGAATCCAGGGGAGAAGGAGCCCGGAATCCGCTGGGGAAATGTAGAGTAGAGCAATAGGATTTTTTCCACAAAGAGAGACATAATGTATGTGAACCTAAATCACAGCACAGAACTTTTTGCCCTCTTGCTACCCTCTGCCTACAAGGGGAGAAACAAAAAACCCGCATTGTCTCTCTTACCTGGGCATCCTGGCTTTTCCCTCCGGTGGTGCCTACTCTCGGGTCTTTTCTCATCCCGACCACCTTTTCATTTTAATACAGGCTAGAGAACAGGATCGTAATTGGCTCAAGTCAGACGTTTAAATTGGGATATACCAATATGTAATATAGGTGCATCGGGCGAGGTTGTTGGGAATGGGAATCCGAGATATTTACTCTATTGTATTTATACAGTAACAGAAATACATTTGCTACGTGCTACGTACTGATGAGAAAAGGTGGATGTTTTGGTTTAAGAGAGGGGGAGCATGACAATTGCATTAGGAATCTATATGAAATTCCATTTTTGCACTATGTAGAAGATATCTGGATACTTATAGAATGCTTGGGAGAGCGTGGAGTTTTCCATTATTTGAGCAGGAAAAGGTTCTACCGTGGAAATTCAGTTCATGTTATTGTACTGATTTAGGCGGCCATGGACCGCGTAGGGAGGTTTTTTATACGTATAATCGTAATTTCAACTAGAGTTACTACCGAATTTAATTTAGCATTATGACGGGTCATTCCACGAATTAAGATAGAAACAATAATTGTAGAATTAGAGCCTGCTCGTTTATGCTGGTAGCGACCAATGTATCTCTTCTTAGGCGTTGTATTGTTCAATAAGAGCGGTAAATTAGCTTGCACAGTCCACTGCCATGAGCAAGATTATTTTTCAAGAGTGCTGGAATGAAATCGTATCCTGAAATTCCGAAAACTGAGGGTAGGTCTGAGGTCTGGTGGAAATAACACGTTGGGAAATGTGTGCTTGGTGCAAAAGGAATTTTAAGCGATGAGTCAAGGAGGTGGGTAACCAGAAACCGAGTCAGTAGTGCGAGAGTATCATAGTTCAATCTGACTTGTATTGTTTTGCTGGTGAAGAGAGAAAAAAAAGGCAAAAATTCACCTGCTGATTAGAGAGACAGGTAGACGCACGCTGACTCCTTTTCTTCAAGAAAGGCAAGAAAAAGATCATTATTTTCTTTAAGAAAGCCAGAAAGAGGAGCCTTTGGACCTGGTGCACATGGAGGGAAAAGGAACCGAGAGGCGGAGCAATAGAAGAATGTAGCCAGCTTGAGGCCTAGGCGGAGATACCTGCCTGGCGCTTAAGAATTAGTGTAGAAGGTTCTACCTGAGCCCACTTACCTCCGTTTGGGACACCGTGCTTCTCAGGTATCAGGGTTTCTTCGCATTTCCTCATGCCTCCTTGGTCACTCTCTCATCTTCAACTTCAATTAGTGGAATTCTCCGTTCCAATCGCCAAACCGCCATACGATCTCTCTCAGAGAACAAAAGCAACAGATTCAATTTCTACCTAGTCTAAGTACATCCCTGCAACTTCCCTTGTAAATATCTTTTGACTTCGCTCAGTTTCGAACAATAAGAAATCAAATCCTAAGTCTAGCAAAAAGCTATGTTGTGGGAGAAAGCTTGTAGTAGTGAAAGTAAGATTTTTAGTAATCATTTTTGAACTCCATTGCATTTTGCATCCATCCAATTCAGTCCTGAAACTCCGCTATGGTTTAAATCAAATGTTTACAGCATATAAAGGCTTGTAAATACGAAAGTCGATTAATTAGGCAGGCGAGGCTAGTGTGAAGCTGACACATGTATATTACTTATGAGGGCAGTGGAATGTGGGAGATGAAGAACAATATCTAAATTACAGGTAGATCTGAGATGAGGAAAGAGCAGTAGCCCTGCTGAGCTCCTGTTTTAAAATTAATGTTCTGTATGTATATTGACGTGCTGCCGCCTTGGGATTTTCTCTTCTGGATCCCACTCAAGTCTCATTTATGAAAGTGGAGGTTGAGGAATTTAGAGGAGTGATGACAAAAAACGAAAAGCCAGGATTTCTTGATGAATAGCTCAACTCGGTGGCTCGGGAAGTATTTATTAGTTAGTTATTATTCCTGAACATTGGGTGGCTGGCTCGTTCCGTTAATGATGATGATGCTGATTACCTCGAGAGCTCTGCTGGTCGGGTATTGCTCTGAACATTCCGGACTTAAGATTAATTACATTGATCAAAAGGAACGGCACTGCTTCTCCTCTCCCAGGCGCATACTGTAAAGTAGCCTCCATACCTTATGCATTAGACTCTGACTGATTCCATTCTTTTAGTTTCTTTTTTTAAATTCTATTTCTTCCGCATCAGGTTTGTTCATCTGTCGTCATCTTTGATCACCCCCTCCTTCCATGATCCATTCAGGCTCCTATTGAATTATGTCTATTTGGAGACTGATGGTGGCGAAGATAGAGGAAGGTATGTGATCTGTTCCCTGGAATGCTTCCATCTGACGATCAACATCTCAGAGGTATTTTCAATCTCATCTTCCGAGACAATCGGACAAGTTGATACTGATACTTTATGCCGTTGTCACAGTGAGCTCTGCGGTGTTGAGGCTTTTCAGGTGTCCAGAGACAGTTATACCTTTTCTCGTGTTGATTCATTCCTAGAGTTCTACATGTGCATCCTCATTGTTTCTCGGGGCCACATTCCCAAGTGACAGATTATGAATTGATGAGTTGTGAAATTCCATGACTGTACAGGTTCTCTGTATCTCCTGGCCTTGTTTGTATATTCCAGTAGGTACTCAACTTAAGAATTTGACACTTGAGAGTTGCTAATTTTTTGCTGTTGGTTTTTCTCTATTGCTCTGTCTACACCTTGGAAGGGTTTTATTGGTTTTTTGGTTGGGTCGTCGGGCTGGAAGAACAAAGTGGATTGGATTGAGGATTTTAGTATTTTGAAAGGGAGAAGAACATAAATTCCGATTTCATTTGTAGGTGAGATGGGCAGAGGCATGATGGGCAAGATCTTTGTTTTCCTTTTTTTTTTGTGTGTGCGAGATATTTTTTAATAGGCAGGTAATGAATCGGTTAGGAACGGACGGCAGGCGTCGGTTCGGTTTCGTCTTGTTTCATCCTCCCAAAAGGTAGTTACTAAAGAAATGGAATGAAAATAAGCAATTGACTTCATTCTTTTTTATATCCTTTTCTTGAGATTGGAAAATTGGAATGTTGGCGAATAGAAAGGTGCGGTAGAGGCTGTAAAAGTGGGCTGATTGAGCCTTACGAAGATAACAGTACTCGTCTCAACCCTTCGTTCTATTCTTATTCGTTCTACGAAAATTGTCCTTGCGAAAAGGTTTACCTCCAAAAGTTCCCTGGAAAAGTTTGTCTCATTGACATATTTTTGGCAAAATTTACTATTATAAATTCAATCCAATAACACTGTAGAGCCTGAAGTAGCTGATCATGACCTGAGCATAATTTTCGGGTTGATGTCAAATGGAATAAATGTAATATTTCATGGGAACTTTGTGGCCATTTGTGGCCATCATCTATCGAGAGAGAAAGTAATGCGTAGACGAATGGACTCTCTGTGTTTCTACTACGTAGTACGTATAAGTACCTGCATGCTTTGTATGTGGATGTTATGTTAATAATGTCTGAAAGTAAAAGCGTCGAGTTTGAAACTGAATAAGAAATGAGGAGGAACATGTGTCGTAAGCATCTGGCAATCCCTGGTTCAGCTTCTCAATGACACTTGAGTCAGTTTTTACCATTATTTTGAGTTTTTTATACTGCCTCACTCTGCTGGCTGTTGGATTGATATCAAGTTCAGGTTCAACAAGTATTTTGTAGGTAGTCATTGGGCTGATGAATGTAGCCAAAGGATTCTGAGTAGATCTTCCTTTGTGAATGGAGCATCCAGCCTCGATCCTATGTGTTTTTCCATTGTGTACCGAAGACAGGACACTTAATACTCGGGATGAGATGATGCTTATCTTTTCCCAAACCTGAATCACTAATGCAGAAAGAAGCTCAAAGGGTTGAGCCGTATTGAGGACCATGAAGGCCAAAGAAAAGCTGAAACGGATTCAGGGAGAGAATGACCTTTGAAAAATAGTTGGAGGAATAGCTACGGGTCAGTTTCGCAACCCTAGCGTGTACCCACTTGATTTATTCTAATGAATGACTTTATGTGGATATGGTGGGGGGTATTTAAGTATATTCACTCGAGTCCTATTACCATCACGTCACAATTGAATTCTAGCTGTGTGTGGGACAAAAGATATATTTGAATCCTCCCTGCCGCAGAATCTCCATAGTTCCATGAACCAGTTGGAGCTGTATAGTGTAAAGTTATACGCCTTGTCCTGAGAATCAGACAGGATCCAGTCAAATATATATATTTTTATCAAGGAATTAGAAAAATACTATATCCCGTTTTCTTCCAATGAGACCGAACTAGTTTCGATTACTTATTAAAAATTTGGTACGTAGCATAATGTGTTCAGAAGTAACTCCGTCAGTCATTGTACAAGGTGAAAATGCTCCCCTCCCTTCTGCTGATAAAAATACATAAACTAGATTATTAAGAGTTTTATATGGACGTTTGGCCGTCGTTATAGGTAGGTGTACGTATAATGTCTATGTTCGGGAATAAATGTTTACCTGCCTTCCTAGAAAAAAGCGGTGAACAAAACGTGTTCCGCATTGGATGTGATCACCAGGTGTTTAATGAGTATTGAATTTGTTGGGTAAAAATATGTCATGCCAATTTGAAGGTAGCGCTGCACTAGTTCGCATGCATATCCGTATATCAAGAACCTGCAGTGAATTTTTGCGTTCCGATCATTCTTAAATTCTAGTTATGTCAATCCAAGTAATTTTGCTTATATTTTAATTCCGAGGTTTGTCCAATGTTTTTTCTTGGTTGTGTAGAATTGAATGGGAATAAAATGGACCGTGTAGATAAGAGCTAAAGAATTCGCGGGATATTCCGACCACCTTTGTTCAACGGAGCTTCTGAATTTAATTTAACGGTGCACCACCAATCCTGAACCTCGACATGTTAAAAGGGTTAAGATATCCCAAGCCTGAAATTCAATATGCGCGTAGCCCAGGTCCAGTTACTGTTGTGCATCTATGCATATATAGTGATTTGAGAGTATAAATCCGAGATGACTTTGATTCGAGCCCTCATCTCCCTGTGTCCTGACATTATCCCCAAAATCTCATTAGAACAAAAGGGTAAACAAGAGAATGGAGCAAACGGAAGGGTTGATTACATTAGTAGATTTGTATTGAGCTTTAAATGAGATGCACCCGTATTCCTGCTCTCAGTGCACTTCTGCATGGTCACAACTGAAAGGCTGGCTGGGGTCATGGAGGGACTAGTTAACCAGTACGTGATTTGTTTACTCAAACATTTTTTTCTCATAAATACTTTCTCACACCTTTGATAAAGTTGAAGCTGTGTCAGTTTTTTGTTCTTCCCATTCCTTCCTCTAGCTCTATGGATGATTTTCACATTAGGAATTAGGAAGGGTCTTCGATTTTAGTCTGAATAAAAAGGTACGGGAGAGAACGGAGACTGTGTGTGACTCAACTGTTGAATTGCCTTCCTTGTCAAGGGTATTAATACCTGATTCCATGTATTTCATCCTCATTTTTTCTCATTAAAATTCTCAAGAAGTCGGTAGAGGAAGGTTGGGATACGAGATGATAATTGTTTTATATCATATTGCTAGCCCTCCTGGATTCCACCGCAGAGAAATTATTGAATGTCTACCTTTTCCCCCTTACACTCCTATAATATAATCGGTTAGAATTTATAAACAGTGAAACTCTGTGCTCTCTAGCCATTCCAGAAGAAGTTGGGTTCTTTCCGTATCTCCTTCCACTTGCGCCTTGGCAGCGTGTGTCCTCTGTGCTTTGGATCCGCAAGACCGAATCTATAAATGTATTGAGGATTTTGTATTAGGAGTAAGAGGGGCGGATTAGGGAAAGCCCATCTGATGCACTAGGCTCTTTCGGGAGTGTCAACTTCTTTTGGCATTGTTTATTTAAAGAAAGATGCTCAGAGCACATTGTGTAGAATATCGGAAGTGCACACATGCCGATTCCGGATTCTTTTCCCCCTGGCCACTACCTATTCTCTTCTCAATCAAGTCTGTCATCTGTTACATTACGGGGAACTTCCCGATTGGAGCATTCCTATTCTTCTTGTTAAATCTGGTCGAAGGTACGTTTCGGGAGTTTAAAAGGCAGCTGCAGAAATAGCACCAGTGCACATTGCCTACGCTATTGTTGGCTTGCACCCCAATTCAAAGATCCGAGTTTCGGGGATCCATTGGATCACGTTTCACTCGCTCTTCATTGTACTTGATCTCATTCCGGCCAAGCAGCCCGGGATGGAACCGTGACTTTCAGGCCTGCATAAATAACCTGCATGAAAAATGCACCTCGAACTGGCTTCTCAAGATTGAAATAAGGCTAAAGTTGAACAAATTCCGTTAGCATTCGGCACGCGTTATTCTTCGTTATTAGGGAGAGAACTGGGCATATGTTCTGTTCTGTTCTGTTGATTATTTATTTTTTGGAAGGGTCTGGCGATCTTAATAAAAGGTGCAAGATGCTTAAATTACCTCCATTCTGCTCTATTGGGCTTATAGAGAGCTCGACTTGTTCATAACCTTCCTAAACGCATTCAATGAAACTTCTTTTGACAAAAGACGACGGGGACTACAAGTCGTCGTCCTGGTGAATAGAAGAAATCAAGGTTTGTATAAAAATAAAACGGCGTCTGAAGCTTGAAGTTGAGTCTGAGTCGCGTGCCACGATATATAATTTAATACATGTCCAATTTGAAAGGGATCTAGCCAGGTAAATGTCACCATATGTGAGTGGGTTTGGCTCCGTATCTTTACGATCAAATGAAGACCAGGTGCGCTCACTCTGCTTCTGTTCCTTCAACTTAAGAGTTTATAATACCATTTGCTATTCGAATGCCTTTGAAACGGAAATGAAGAGTGTGTGCTACTTACTTCCTTGGTGCTTTCTACTTCCTAAATATATTTCGTCTTTTTTGCCCTGTTGTGTGATGCTTCCCCAATTCAACTATCAGATGGGCTTCCCTCAATTCACTCAACATTTGTTCGACTCAAGATAGACGGAATAAAGGCAGGCCTTTCTTCTGCTAAACTCCGATTCCCTTCCTCCTAATTTATGACTCTATCATTTATTATACAATTCCTGGGTTTCCCTCACTTTTTTCTCGAGTGACCATTGTTGGTAAAACCGTTTCGGTATCTTTTGACTTGGCATTTTCCTAAATATGGAACAATTCCCAGTGAAAAGTTGGATTCGTAAAAATTCCCCAGAATAAGTAATTCGCCAAACTATTAGAGATCCAATCCAACGGCACAATATGAATCCCAGCCTTACTCCTTGTTATTGTATACTGCGTGCATTCGGCTGAAGGTTAGTCGAATTTCATGCCACATTTTTAAAATTTCCCTCGGGTCATTACATAATTTGTGGATTTAAAAACAAGGGTAGTGTAAAAATTATTGCATGCGTACAATGATGATGACATGACCTGAGTCCTGATTACTGACGAATGTTGTACCTGTTATTGGCCTCAAGTGTTGAAGAAGGCGTAGCAGAATTTCGGATTTAATGGCATGCTAATCAGTATAATTTATATGATCTGAGCCGAGTCTTCCAACCTTTATGTATGTCCCATCTCTCGGGCCTGTCTTTGTGTGAAACCACCAACTTGAACTGAGCATATCATTTAAATATGAAAATTGTGAAAATTACAAGCATTAACCCGATACAGACAAGAAGAAGTGGATCTGCTGCTCAACAAGTTGATAGAATTGAGCAATTTACGTCATTCTTCGTCTCCATTCAATTTAGCCAGGGTTTAGTAAACAGGCTCTTTGGCCAGAAGACCCCAGCCAGACTGCTTAGGCTCTCATTTCATTTGCAAACAAGGAGAGTCTGAAGTCCGTTTCACGTAATAGAATAATGATGAGAGCCCAAAGCGGAATATTCATGAGGCTGCAGAGGCCACTTACCACTCAGATTGCCGAATCCGAAAGGAAGAAAAGCACAACTGGAGGTATTTCATATTTTAGAAAGGGAAAACATGATTTTAGAGCGACAAGTGATCCCACTTATCTGCCTGAAACTGAAACCTTTGCATGTTGAGCTGGAATAGTTCATTCATGGGAAGGAGCATGAATTTGCATGCAAATGTAGTAGGCTGTGGATGAGAAGCTCTGTTTGTCGGTTCAGCACATGACCACGAATTTGCATAATATGAGGTTCAGAATACAATCCTCACTTATTATTGAGAGCCTCACTTGTCACTGGGAAAATACGTTGAGGCTTTCGGTTACGCTAGTGTTGGACCTTCAACGATTCAGCCTGCATATGCCTTATTATAACTTGTAATCTTCCATTAGACAATACTGCATCCTTCCCAACACAATTGCTTGTTATAGCAAAAACGATTACAAAAGAACTGTTGCTTCTCAATTATAATGAGAGGAAACGTGGGAACATGACTGACAGGAAGACACAAACTTGGCTGGCTATAGCTTCCTATGTAATGTATCATAAGATCTATATTTATATACTCCCATTACATGTCACAGCTGTGGAATGGGTTATAAATTTGTCTGTCTCATCAAGCTAGAAAAAGTATGCGAAATCTAAATGGAGAATCTTTGCAGAGTGTTTTGCCTATTGTCTTCTCAACACTATTTGGGAAGGTTAGTTAGTAGTAAGTAGTATGTCATGTGGCGTCTAGCAAAAAAAAGAAGTTCATGGTTGGTATTTTTAAATGTCGTTTATGGTTTGAGCATGAATTAGTGTTGGACTTGCGTCTCGGCCTTGAGGAGGTTATTGAATTACAAATGAAAGAGCCGAGTGACTACATATTGGGATGAGTTTGTATGATCCTCTGGCTCTTTCCTTTGTGTTCACCACGGAGACACATATTCGTGACAGTCTTTGAATATGTAAAGGTAGTCTCCACCATAGGAGAAGGCTAGGCAATAAATCTGGTTTAATCAGCTGAGAATCTTGTTATATATTACATTACGCTGAGAATACAAGTTTTTCCCCTTCTTCATTCACTCTCTTGAATCTGGAGATGATTTCATTGAGAAAAGGAATCGTTCCTCTTCAGCCCAGATGACATGGAGAGACTAGGAACAACATGCGTCTTTACCTTGTTCCCTTGGATGTAATTTGAAGAATTTTAATGTAGATATTGAAATGACATACTCAGATGAGAATCAGGAAGATTTAAGGAAACAAGTGTTACTTGATAAATCTACAAGCCTCCCTTCGTAGCTCTACTTGTGCTCGTCTTCCTTGATTGAACTTTCTCTGTATTCTTTTTTTTTTTTTACTTACAGATCATTTGTTCTCAATTCATCCGCCGAGCATGATTGCTTCAGCCTCCATTGCTGCTGCCCTTGGGAATCAAGTTAGTCAGGATCTTCTCCAGGATGTTTTAAATCAGTTACACACTATCACCAACATTGAAACCGTAAGTACTTACGCCAAATATTTCTTCACTTCCTTCACTTACTGGCCTATATTTTCATATTCTGCAGAAATTGTGTTCTTTAAAGTAGTTATGGCTTGAGTTTGTATTGGATTTGTATTCTGTGTATTGTGCTCGTACTTTGTGATGATAAAGGGTTGAGTCTGGTTGGGCGAGTAAGTCACTGTATTACAGGCAGCATGTACCTCTATAGGAATTATGTTTTGACAAGAGTCAAACAATTAGGTTTGGTTCTTAAATAATTTTTCTTTTTTTTTTGAGAAATTTACAAAAACATTATTTTCCTTTCTGTTCATTTTGAATAAAAGATTTTATGGAGAGACTTCTTGTGTCCATTGTGACTTTGTGTGTTTACCGTCTACTGTTCCCCAGAAGAATGGGCTTTTAGAGACTCATCCGCATCCATTTGGGAAAACTCGCTCCATCGCCCCATTGTTCATTCTGGCTTTGGGGAAGAATAGGAAGAAATGTATTTACACCTTTCTGCTGTCCAGGCTGGTCAAGGGAGCTGAAGGATTGAGTTTGGAAGGTTGGGAAGGTTGATTATGGGCTCTTGGCTGCCTCAACCGTTCCTCAAGCATCTTCATCCTGCCTCAGCTCTCTAATTAATTGTACTGATGTTCTCCCGACATTCATTAGTGAGCTTCTTATCAAAGGGAGTGATAATGAGTCTGATGTTTTGTTTCTTTGGACATTCCATAACGGAGGTCATTAATTTGAGATTCGGGATTCGTGGGACATTTCTGGCCTGGTCTGGTCGTCCGGAAGAGACAATGGAACGGACACTTGTTTGGTTTCTGCTGGTAGGAATGTGTGAAGCCAGAGGAGCTTGAGTTCCCTTTGGCTCGTCTCGAGAGATTAGATGCTTGCCTTGTCTATCCTTCGATGAATTACCGTCATGTCATCCATTTAAAGAATAGTTGAGGAATTTTCGGCAAAGTATACTTAAGAAATGGGGATTTGGTCCCTGGGTTCACCTTAATCTTGAAAGCGATCAGAGCCCACACCTATCAATTTACTGGTCCCTTTATATACACCTATACGGATATTTACCATTACCGGCGCCCCTCCGAAATTCCCATGCCTCTCTACCTAATGTCATATTACTATTATTATTAGGGGTTCATATCCGTAGAGACACTGGTTCTTCTAGTGTGTTAAATTGTTAAAAACTAGGAACAAATCTGGAGTAATCTTTTTCCCTCGTCTTGTTCCAGAGTCAGAGATTGAATTCCTCTTGTTTTTATGGAACATTTCTCTTAGGGCTCTGGGTACTGACCTAGTGCTCTGAGTCCTGCCTCAAGGGAAGAGGCGAGTGGGTACTTTGATCTCCCAATAAGCCTCTTCCCTTTTCCTGCTTCTTTCCACTGAACCACTCCAGTGATGGATTGCAATAGACTGAAACTGACTTTTCGGGAAACAAAAGAACTAACTACAGAGATTGAGAGTGCTTGGAGCATTCATTGTAGGCCAGAAGCGTCTTATGAGATGACCCTATCTGTCTGTCCATCAGTCCATCACCTGTCAAAATAGAACTTGGTCCGTAGCCGTATTCAAATTCAAATAATCTACACTTCCTACATACAACTTACCAAATGCTAGAATTGAACTTAGGTAGTCAATCGAATATAGAATTTGAAACTAACAACTTTTTGGAAAATCTGAAAACAGTCAATTAATATTGCGTATACATACGTGTTGTTCAGGCGATTATATAGGTAGTATATGCAGGTCTTCGGGTCCGAACTGCCACAAACAAGTTTTTCTTCTCCACTTGCTTTGGCTGCATGGACTCTCCTCCTGTTGTGTTAAGAAATGCTGGCGGTGAGCTTTCAAGACGAAAGATTGACTTGTTCGTGTGGGAGGTCGATAGAGGTTGATTGAATCAGGCAGGGGTTATGATGACTCTGACATTGGCAACTTCTCCGCTCATTACAATAATATGCTGACGATGATGAAGGAGGGCCCGATGAAGGCCTCGCTCCCTTTCCCGCACTCTCAACACACAAATGTCAACTCGGAGCTCTGTGATCAATTGTCTTGTCACAGCGTCTATTTCGAGCCAGGGATGGGTAACTGGAAGCATTCTTAACATGATATGCTGCTGATGATTCTCACAAAAAAACGGAGAATATTGTAGCCTATTCTCATCTGTCATTTCTGCCGAGGTTTCCACCTTTTCCCCGTCTTGACTTCAGTGAAATGGGTAGCCAAACGATTTGATTCCATGTGGATGTGTAGAGGTAGGGCAAGGGTAGTTGGTTTTACAGGATACTTGATAGGCTTGATTTAGTTCTTGTTCCTCCATGTCAGGTCGTGTCTGATTCCAGTTGTTTGGGAACTCTGGTTTCACTTTCATTCAACCAGTTTCTACATACATACTGACACACATGAATAGTCGAGTGGAAAATACACTTGGAGCCCAGCATCCATTGTTGAGCTAGGACAGGGCCTCTTACAGTGAGGTAGGTCCACTAATGAGAAGAAGAATATTGAATTTAAGAATTGGAGGACCCTTTGTGATTCAGCTTTCTATAGGATCGATTTAAGAGTTGGAATCAAGACCAAGGGTCTGCTCGAATGGAATTCGGAAGTCGGGACCTAGGTCAACTTTGTTTTCTCTGGCTCTCCTGTGAGAAGCTGAGAGGAGCTCCACAGTCTCTCTTCTCCTGCGTCGTAGTCAGTGCCAACGGTTTTAATCTGACATAATCCTAATTGCATTGTCGTTCTTTTATTTGATCGTCGTGTAGGCATTCAGACGACGGCATAGACTAGTTCAATTCCATATCCTGATTACAACTCGTAGTGATAGGGTTATTTTGAAGAGGTTTGGTGGATAGAACTCGAATCGTTGAGTTGCATATAATGGAGGAGAGCCGGTACTTGTGAAGACTCAAGATTCCATTGTTTTGAGGTCTGGGTCTGAAGGGAGGAGGCATGATTGGGAATAGGTCGGAGTATTAGGGAACTATGGTATAATGATCCAATTTGAATTGAGAAATGTTAGCAAGCGAGCAGCTCAGCTCCAGATCAGCAGAGTTCAAGTTCTCAAGCCCTGGACCGGAATCCTTGGGTTTGTATTGAATACTCTGAGTCCATCCATGTGTGGGTAATGGTCCAGGTATGCATGGACTCCTGTACTCATGAATGAGTTGAAGAAGGGGAAAGAGGTTTTAGGTTAAGAGGGTCAGGTTTGTGTTTTGGTTTGTTGGACTGTTTCTCAAATGATGTGGGGTCCTTTGCTTTATTTAATTTGAACATTAAAGCGAAGGAGCCGGGGTGTAGCTAATGACTCGAAATTTCTTATGTTTTCTCCTCAGCACACAACGCACTCTTACCCCCAAACGCCTTCATTCATGAACAGGAGCTTCAAGAAAGACCGTCCTCCGTACATAGTCTTCTACTATTACTTTCTTTTCCCCACCTACTCTACACATATCCCTTTTTGTGAATGAAAAGCCCAGAATGTCCTCTCGTGGCTTCTACGTGTCAGGAAGGAATTGGGTGGAATACGCTCTCACGACTACTAGCCAGAGCCCAAGTCCACACTTTGGCATCTGACATGCGAGCCCTGGGACGGCACAGATCATCATTCCATTGTGTTCCTCGCATTACAAAATACTTTGAACTGGAAATCTCAGAGCTTGTCGGCAAAAGGCAGGAGGCCAGGAAATGGTGACCCAGACCTATTCTTTCCTCAACGGAATTAGCAAGAACTGTCCTTCCAATAGAATACCTCTCCGCTTTATGACTTTCCTAATTCCTCTAGGAATTTCCCATCCGCTCAGGCTGAGATGGGCTAGAATTCCAAGTTCCAATTACTTGGAGACGTTATTGTTTTGCAACTGGCGACAGGGCTTACTCGAGCCAAGCTCCGTCCATGTTGCACATAAGACGTTTGGTCTATATCCCATCTAGTATGTAGTATATTCCCGTAGCTTTTGATGAATGAGTTGAAAGAAGTGGATGAATGAAGGAAAGAAAAGGGCCTGGAGAACACAAGAGGTTTACCAACAATGCAGCAGTAGTAATGGTGATAATAATTGAACAATCTACTATTTCCCACGCCAGCATGCCAAAAAGAGCGGATTGGGTGTAGACTTGGCCAAGACTGCTGCGATGAAGGAGCTGCTAATCAGGAGCTGAGATCTTTTCCTTGGGCCTCATCGTCAATTCCTATTTGGTTTGGTGACGATGCATGGAGATTCCTTGAGTATTATGAGCCTGGAAGGTGTTTCTTCCTCAGCATCTCCTGTGTCCCTGGCCAAAGGCGGGTAGCATTGGAGGCTGGTGGTGGATGGAGGGACGTGTGAATGGTCTCATCTCTCTTTCTTCACAAACGAGAGAAAGAATCAAAAGAAATTGTTCTAAGATTCCTGTCGCCGGCACCTTGCTGCGTTTTTCGAGCCTCGGCCCTTCCTAGTCCATTTTTCCTTCAGGCCCACCCTGCTTTCCCAGACGAGGCAGAGAGTGCGGCCGGAGGACAAGAAGGTGGAATTATAATGGGTACTTATTGCTTGTACCTCTTTCCCTTTTTTGCCTGTTTTGGGATTGCCAAAAAGCATGTAGAACATTGAGCTTGGCGAGACCTAACCTTACCTAACAACATTCCATGTATGATGTAATGTTTGACTACTTCCTTCATAGTTTATAGGCTATTTAAGGAGACGAAACTGTTCTGTTCCTCTTGCCCACCTAAAGAAGCCTGGGCGAGAGAGACAGACGTCCCTTTTGTCCTTAATTTTCACCCGCACTTCTGAAAAGAAACAAATCTTTATATTTCCTATATATTTCTGGAAATTCGATGACTATGTCTCTATCGTGTACTCCCATTTTTCACACGAATCCACTCACTGTGTTCCAAGTCCTTGGTTCCTGGGAGGCATTTTCCCTGTTTGTTCTCTTTTCCAAGAAATTGAACCTAACACAACATATCACATCTTGTCTCAAAATAAAAACACTTTTTTAAAGTCATGTTTCTCAGGCTGCCCAGTGCAGAGCCACTTTTCTTCTCGCCTTCTCCAACCGTCATAAGACCCAAGTAATGACTTATTCCTTCCACTTAGTCACTTTTTTACATTTTCTCAAAGAGAGCCTCTTTTCCGCCTACGTGTGTGCCTGTAACAACGTAGTAATGTCCTCAAGTGCCCATTACGACGCTGCCGTCGTAATTGAAACAAGGGATTGGAGCAGGCTAGTTATTAGATGACGAGCTGCATTCCCTTCCAGCCTATAAATATATTAGGAAGAAGGTGCTCATTAGGATTTGACAAACTGGGCTTCCAATTATTGCTACGTCAAGCTGAGTGAAAGTTTGAACGTGATGCACAAGCATCTGCATGTAAATTAGGTTGGGCTGACAGGTACAGGCTATCTCCCTTGTAATCCCCGTACATCACTGCAATTGTTGTTGAGTTCTGCTCAGGAATGCCAGGGTCGTCTGAGAGAAGAGCTATTTCGTAATACGTATGAATGAAAGGGAAAGGGTCTGAGAAGAATTTCTGAGCGTCAATGCTAATAAATTTTAAGGAGACAAATGTCGGCAAGTGTGAGTAACTGCTAAGTGGCTGGGTTGTACGGATGTTGGCTTTGTTCGCCCAGCTCTGGCTGGGAAGGGAGAGGCTTAGTCAAGGGATGGCTTGTTTTCCTATTAGCATGAGACATGAGGAAGAAAGAGCTTTTTGTTCCGCTCACATTCCTTGACCTTTCTGCCCAGAACATTGCTAATAAGTTGTGAAGTTTTCTATTATGCCTGAGCTGGAGAAGAGTGTGAAAGAGAAACTTGACACTGTATGAAATACGGGGCTGGAGTAGCGTGTACTACAAGGTTTTTCCTACTGACGTCAAAGAGGTCAAAGTACAAAATACCGACTCGTACCTCTTAAGTAGAACGAGAAACGAGAATATGCAGAGGAGATAATAGGGAAATGAATTGTCAAAAGGCATTAACAACGTCTCCGTCCTCTTTATTGTTGTTGGTTTAAGAATAACGACGCAGAAGATCTGTTTCCTTGGAGAGCGTCATCTTCTGAGTTATGGCTTTCCATGGATTTCATAACGTCTTTTCTTCAGCTACCCGTTTCCAAAGGATTGAACAGCACAATAGTACCATGGACGACAATGCTCAAATATTCAAATCTGCATAATGCCTGGTTGCTACCTGGAAGTCGTTTGTTAGTAAGGCTCATGACGCGGGTATTATAGCGGCGCATGCATAAAACAGGGAAACATTAACCTCGTTATAAGCAGCGATTAGATGTTGAAATTGCATCTTTGAGCTCCTTGCAATCTGGATATTGATCGGTAGGTTCCTATAATGTCGTGTGAACTTTTCTGCGTGAGGCAGTTAGCGATGGGAAACAATACGGCCTCGCTCGAGATCAGCTCTGCTACTGTTGTGCTCTAGGGGCTACTCGGTGGTGCTGGTGTAATAAGACGAAGAGTGTGAGAGAGTCATGTCATAAGGCCATGGGAAAATTTCTTGGAACCGAAAAGTTATTGAAACTTGAAACAGAGGCGGTCGGGTCTCTTTATTGTTTTGTGAGGTAGAAGGAAGGAACTTGGGAATTGGCCTGAACTATATGGGCCTCCACTCGAGTCTGGCATGTGGGTAGTATTATTATTATTGTTCTCCAATTGTTGAATGGTACGGAGGATGACGACGACGACGGGTTTAGTATTCTCTGCTTGCGCTTGATTGCTTGTTGCTTTTTCCGAAACCCAGGTTTTTCTCCCTTTCTTCCCAAAGAGGACTTATGCTGGTGGATGAGACTGGAGCTACTGCACCGCTGGTGCTGGTGCTAAGCCTAACCTCTGCTCCGTCTCGGCCTCTGTTTGCCCCTTGTTTTATTTTATTGGCCCCCCAAGATGCATTCCTTCATCCGGACTTGGGCATGAGGACATGATGGGCCGTAGCTAAGCTCCCAGCTCAAGTCAAGTTGTTGAAACCATCGTAATATTCCACTTGTTGTTCCCGGACTGCTTTCTTTCCAATAACAGCTCATAAAAATGACTTTAGAGGGAAATAAATACCGATTGCCATATTGAGAGCTTCGCAGGGACTCGCGAGAATCTCAAGAATTCCAGGATTAAGAACATACCGCTTCGGCAAGTACCTGCCCTGCCTCAACAAATTCCTCCTGGCCTTCCACAAACAAGTCCTTGGCAGGGCAGAGTGTTGAAAAGTCGATTAAATTAGTTGGACGTAATTAGTGTCGGCACATTAGGGGAAATGGGCGCAGAGAGGATAATGAGCCGTTTGTCACCTCATTATTTGAGTGGATCGGGCATCGGATCTCTCCTTTCCCAGACTCCGAAAGCCCTTGTCATCTCTGGCGGTCACTTGGTTCATCTGATACTTGAGCACATCGCACGTAGTTTAGAGCATTCCCTTCTCCACGCTCCATAGGAAAGTCAATGAGGCGAGAAACACTTGTCACAATGTCGTCCTGGACTTAAACTTGAACTCGACCTTTCTCAATCCATAGGGTTCATTCATCTTTCCAACTTTCCTCTAACTATTTTCCCAAATCCAAGCCATTAGATGACATGAGAATGTAAGTCTGATGTTGATTTTTGTTTTGTTCATTGCAGGACGTACTGAAGAGTTGCATGGAGCAACTTCAAGCCAAAATTCAGACCATGATGATGGAAAACTCGCAAGTCCCGGGTCTTAGCCCGGGAGAGGTTGGTCCACATGGTAGCTCGTCCCATCATCGCATCGATGATCATGATCATTCACTGGACAAGCTGGGTGAATTAGAACAAGCCGAGACGCCCACGGATGTTCGTGAGATCCACTTTTAGGATTCCTAACATACAAAATATTAAGAAATCCCAGAACTGAGAAGTAAAGGAAGTATCCGCCACGAGTTTCTGTTTTTTTGGAATACAGGAGCAACGGCACATGTGAATAGAACTGAAACAGAAGAGAGAAACTTTACAAGATAATTTGCCTAATCCACAAGTAGTCTCGACTCAAAAGTCCTAAGTTTTAATAAGGTTAACCTAGTTAGAAATAATAGTGTTTCACGGTACGACAACTATTATTGTAAAATTACCGCATTAGACCAAAAACAAAGACTTTTTTTTTGCTTATTGTTATGTTAATAATCTTATTTAATCTTATGAGAAATAGTTACTTGGAGGGAGCGGTATATTAGAGTAAGTAACTGTTGTACGTGAAGAGTCAGGTTGAAAACGGGCCAAGAGAAAGGGACTAATTTTTATTTTAAAGGCTCCTTTCTTTAATTTTACTGTAACTGACTTCCATTTTTCTAAATTGTGACACAATAATTGTTCTTCATGTTTTTGTACAATACGTTTATTTATTTTGCAGAAAGAGAGCAAGCCGGCCCACTGTGAACAACTTTAGCTAATTTCACTATTTAACTTGTAACTCAATTCAAAATTATTTGGTTGAGTTGGTTCGATTGATGCGTCAGATGTCAGTTGCTCATCGCCATTGGCACAGAAGAAGCAATTGGTTGATGAGTAAACAAAATATAGGAAAATTCTCTATACAAGTCGGATGCATCATACGACACTACTCGAGCAATTTCGTTTTCGTGGTCTTATTACAAGTTATAGAGCAGAATAGCTGAGTTAGCTGAAAGTGTTCACAGTGGGAGACGAGGACTAAGCCTTGGCTGGGACCTTGCTACTGCATCATCCTGTCCTTGACATCTAGAATAATTACATTAAAATGGTTACTACTAATTTTAGACACTTGAAGGGTTTGTCATGTGGACGTTGAGAACTCGAAGAGAAGGAGGGGAAAACAGTTCTACGCTTGATTTTAATGTCTAGAAATAACACGAGAAAAAAACTTGTTTCAAATTGTTGTAATATTTTGTTATGTATAACAAACATTATGGGTATAAATTACGATTCTAATTATTTATTTAAGTCATTCCTAGTTGGTAAGTGAACACGAAGTTGCCCAAGTCTACCTCCTGAAGCTATTCGATTTAGTATGGAACTTTGCTACATATTTAGTTCCCACACCTTCTGTAACACTACAATTCCATAACTAGTGGACCAATGTATTTTTGGTCTCAACCTTTATTCCACTTTTCTGTGAAATACACAGCTTTTCCACTGAGAATCCACAAGACTGCTCAGTTTTTCAAATTTTCAAATTATGAGTTAGTCAGGCGAACATCCCATTAGCGGTCAATGCCATGTTCATGGTGGCCGGTAGGGATTGGTTGCGAAATTGCTTACTTTTTATAAATTACAAAACTGAAATCGGAGTTGTTGGTACTTATGTGGACAGCCTGTAGAATTAATTTATCAAATATGTTATATAATTTTAATTTTTGACCTGACCCTTCACCCGTGCAAATGATGAAGTTTTTCGTATTTTATTTCGTGCAAATGGACAAGAAATGGGAATAATGCGCAATAGTGTTAGACGGAGAGAATGGAAGAACAAATGCTGCTTTAATGGATATGCTCACTACTTACTGCATACCATGTTTCTCCTTTGAATTAAGTTTGACGAGTGTTAATTACACAAATAGCTACAAATAAGTAAATCAGAATATAATATCCATTATAGTATGTGTACAGCTGTACAAGAAATGACGCCTGTGTGTCCACTGTTGATTACTAAAGGAAATTTATTAGTTCTAAGCCGATGCTAAGAGTTTAAAACTATTACTACAAGAGGTACCTTCTAAAAGCGTTATATTTAAAAAACGACAAAAAAAACTGATGAGAGAAAAAGACAAGAAGTTCGATGTATTAATCGTCAAGAAATTGTAAGTGTTGGAGTTGAGAAAAAAAGATTAATAAATACATACAAAACAAAAACTAAAGTTGTTCTTAATTGCTCCCATCATTTCGTCAATTTTATTTTCAGTAAATTATATAATTATATTCGTTTCAGCTTTCTGCATATTTCCATAGTTTCAGAGGGTGCTTCACGGTACATTCTTAAGTTTAACCTAAAACCATGAAGATCATACACGAGTACATTCTGCACTAGCATTCTTTCAAATATACTAATTACAATAGAACACAGTTTTGCAATGTCATTGTATTTTAAGATACGTCTTAAATCAGAACAAAAATAGTAGGCGCGTGCTATTTATTAACAAAATTATATCTGCTATATAATCTCATTGTACAGTGTAGTATACATAATACTCTGTCCAGACAGTTCATTCGACATTATTATTCGTGATACATCTCAATAAGAATACTGGAATATTGGTGTGATGTGGGACGAGTACATAAATAATCACAACTACTTCAACTACATTTCTAATTTTGAGCGAGTGTAATTCTACCTGTGTGCTAGGATTCCTCGACGTCTATTCAAAGAAAATATGCTGGGCCTTGACGAGATGATAGTACAAGCCTTTCTTTGCTATCAATTCTGCATGAGATCCAACCTCAGCAATTTGCCCGTCTTGAATAACTGCAATGTTATCCGCATTCCGAACAGTACTGAGTCTATGAGCAATTACAAGCACGGTTCGCCCTTTCATTTCTGCATCCAATGTTTGCTTGATTAGTGCCTCGGACTCAGAATCTAGATTTATAAAAATTCAAATGCTCATCAACTACTGGGAATAATAGCAATCCGTAATTACTTAATTTGTTCAATGCTTATATCTTACCTAACGCACTTGTTGCTTCGTCCAGGATCAACACTATTAACGATTAGAGAAAAACAAAGACACAATAAATCAATATTTACTCGTTTATAGAATATAGGTAAGTACAATAAACAAGAATAACAAGATTACCTTTGGGATTCTGTGTTGTGAACAAAAAACAAATACAATGATTAGTTACACAGGAAGAAGTACACACAACGTGTAATATTACAAGGAAATTGAAAGTTCATCATACCTTGATTAAAGCACGTGCAATTGCAATACGCTGCTTCTGTCCTCCTACGATAATATGTCAAATATTATTTAATTAAATATATTCCAGAAAAACAAAACGCACTCTTTGTCGATACAGTGTCGCTATTTCCACTGACCTGATACAGTCACCCCCTTTTCGCCAAGGATAGTACCAAAACCCTTCGGAAAGGCTGTGATGAAGTCATAAGCATTTGCCTTCCTAGCTGCTTCGTAAACCTCTTCTTTCGTGGCATTTGGCTTGCCGTATCGAATATTTTCAAAGATACTTGTTGCGAAACTACGAAATAGAAGGCAAAGTGGATTAGAGGCTATTCTCTTGTTCATTTAGAAATTACTGAGTGACTTACAGCACAGGCTCTTGATTGATGACACCGATTAGCTGAGCGTTCAATTGATTATGGTCAATCTCCTGGACATTAATCCCATTGATTGTAACCTGACCACTGTTAGCAGAGTGCAAGCTGTACAAGAAATTGAAAAAAGTAGTAAGTTAACGATTGAAGATGAAAGTAAATCATAAGCTGGCACACTATTAGCCTTACCATTGCAAGAGTCCAACCATAGTGGACTTCCCACTTCCAGATCCGCCAATTAAGGCGGTCACTTTACCAACTGGCAGCTTCAAATTGAGACTTTTCAGCACTAGTTTTCGATCAGGGTAACTGAACACAACATTACGGTACTCCACGTCTCCAATGAGGGCAGAAAAATCGTATTTCTTTCCCACTCTAGGACCAGGGTCCAATTTAATAAACTCTTGGACTCGAGTTAAGGACTCAATTCCTCTGACATACGTTCCGTATACTTGACTCAAGTTACTCAGACTTTTCTGAATTGTCTGGGAGGCCACCATAAAAGCCATGAGGTCACCGGGTGTTAATTCTTGGGCCGTCAGTCGCTGACCCCCAAAGTACAAAATCGACAGAACTACGCCGTTGAGGAATAGGTTTGATCCTGCTTGGAAAATTCCAATACCCCCGGCGAGCTGAACGTTGAGAGCCTCCAACTTTAACGATTCATGATGATGAAGACTGGACTCTTCGGGCTCCATTGCAAATGCTTTAACAGTACGAATGTTAGAGAATGCTTCGTCCGCCATGGAACCAGTGATTGAGATCTATATGCACCATCAATATTCGTTGAAGTTAGTCATACATACATAACTAAATCTACATGAAATATATCGATGTCCCACCTGTGCTTGTGCATCGCGAGACATTGTTCTAAGGAACCCTCCAAACGTGGCTCCAACTGCAATCACTCCAGGAATAATCACAAGCATGAATTTGGCCAAACCAGGAGATATTAAGTATATTGAATAAATACAGCCAATACTCTGCAAGCAAACAATGGTGAATCATGGTATGTGCAGCATTAGTAATTACGTAGAATACTTAGAAGAAATCACTAATTACCTGACTAAAGGATCGTAAACCCTGGCTGAATGCTTGCTTGAAAGAAGACTTGAATTCCTGAATGTCCGTTGTCAGTCGTCCAAGGATCTCACCTGTCATGTGTCGATCGTAGAAGCTTACCGGCTGATTCATCATTGATTGAAAATACTTCTCACGCAGGTCATGAGCCAGATTCTCAGCAGAATAAGATAACGCAAAGATATAGCTGAAAGTAGCTGCAGCCTAAAGAGAGCATGGTAAAAGAATTCAATAGTTTACTTTCTGGTACAATTTGGCAAAACTTCAGTCTCATCAAACGCGCGTCTACCTGAATCAGGTAAAGTTTAAGGCACTTGAGTACTGGATCTTTGAGGGTTGTGCTGAAATCCTTGGCATTAGCTCCAGTCACTAAATCCACCAGCTGCCCAAGTAAATGAGGAATCTGAATATTGACCCAGGCCACAATCAGAGCACTCTAAAGAAAGACAGAAGGAAGAAATAGTAAACACGAACAAATCCGACAGTTTATAATTTATAGTAAAAAACTTCTAATTAATTCACTAATTCGACACAATAATGGGCCCAATCCTTACGCCGAATGCTATGAGAAGAAATCCCTTCTGTGACCAAAGCATGGAGAAGAATTCTGCCCAGTCCGTTTTTGCTGGTTCATCCCGCTTGTGATGGAGGAGATGCTGGTCCGCATCGTATTTGGCTCGATTATGGCTCAGTCGGTCACATCTGGCTGTCCAAACGGAGTTCTTGAGAAGGACGAAGCTACCGGTTCCTATTGCACCGTACTTAATAAGTTTCGATAGGGTTTTGGGCTCCCGTGCCTAAAAAATTCAAATAATGAATTATCTATATGATTCGTAATAGTCTTCTTATTCTTACATATTCTTATATACCTTATAATTACAGTCAAAAGTTATTGGTTGTATCAGGATTTTAGAGTACTTATGACTTACCCAGATTCTAATTTCTTTGAGGACTGGAGATCTACACAATCGGCTGAGCATGGTTCAGAGTTCAGGCTAGCCTACTAGCCTGAATGACCTCGTCTAGTCCAAAGTTAGGTGCCAAGAAAGTTGAGAAAGTTTGAGGAAAGATGAAATACTGTTTATAACACAATTTATGATTTACAATGTCATTGATTTCCTCACTTTCCCCCTAAGATCAACACGTGGGCTACAGATGGGCTCTAGCAATTGCCCCGCCAACCACTTTCAAATTCATCCAGACACTACTTCACATATTTCTTTGTATCATAACAAAAGAAAGCTTTATTAAGAAACATCTGGCAAGACAATTCTGTGTCCAACTCTTCTCGGCCTCACCGTGCAGTTTTCTCTGCTTCGCAAATGCCTCAAAATACGGCAAGATTCGGAATAAACCAAAGCTACATGAATTAGAACTATGCCAACTGCCCACAACCCCTGCCATGGTTCAGCTAATCTGAGTCGAACGTCGGTACAAATACGTGTTGCACCTGCACCTGCAGGCATACAGCATACAGGCTACAGGCCATTGGAAAGGTCGAACTAAGTGGTCAAAATAAGGAAGATTTACTACAACAAGTATTTTTTCCAATTGCACCTCTATAACTACCTTCCCAACTACCTTCTACAACTTTTGTCTTTATGTTGTTTTTTATTGTATGCAGTTTGTTTTCTTCCAAAAATGTAGTTTTTAGGCAATAATGTGTATTTATTTATAGAGGCAAAGAAGCCTTAGGATGCTCTAACAGGTCGAATTAACACAATTTGTTTTTTTGACCCAATAGAAAATGCTCTGTGCCCTAATCAGTACAAGGTACAATTGACCATTGTACAGCTTGCCCAGAAAGCTAATGCAGAATGAGGTTTACAAATTAAGAAGTTGCAATTTAGTATTGCGCATGTCGATGAGCGATTTAGACCAAGGGTAAGTCATATATAGATATACATATGTACCAAGTTGTGCATTAATACTTATGTTAATTTGGCGGTTCGAATGTTTATAAATAATTTATTTTAATAATAAATAATAATTTAATTTATCATAATTATTTAACTTGCACCATCAACTATTCCATCTTCTCATCCTGCAATATTGAGTTTTGTTTGGATTTCATACCTATTTAGATAGCATTGTAAAAATCATATGGACTTCACTCGTGTGCAGAGTTCTAGTATTTCTCAAAGCAGTAAGCCAAGCAAGCAATGAGTGCTTTCATGTAGAAAGAAAAGCGAAAAATAATATAAATATGACTGCTATGTTGTGACAAGTCAATCACGTATTAGTGTTCTGTACTATGTGTGTACTTGTGAACTTTTAAAGGCCGCCCGAAAAGAACCCAACTTATCGAGCAGACTGAATTGTGTATACTTCCCTCAGGGTGGCTACCTTAGATGAGCAAGAACCTTGGGACCAATTTTTTTAGTTGTCGATTTGGATATTATGGATCGATGTTGGTTGTGGGTAGAAAATTAAGACAAAACGGAGCTAATATGCATGCAACTGACTGACAAACGACTATCATACAACCCTCGGCCTTTTGAAGCTTTCAAACATATTATCATAATGGAAGCTGAAAATAATAAAATAACTCATGGCGAAGCAATTTCATATACTTCAATTATTTATAGAAATTACTAAACAATACAACATTATTTGTATTACTATGGCAATAGTTTTCATTTATAATACGAACAAATATAGCAGCTTATAATTGAGCTTGTAGCCAATAGCTGTTGAGAAGGCTTATGAACATGTGTTCGATTTCCATCAAGTATTCCGTTATTATTACATTATATATATTATATATTACCATTATTATTACAGTAAGGATTTTCCGGAACCCTAGCTTAAGCTTTACTACAATGCTACCAGATAAGCACGCCACATCGCAATGTGTAAACTGCCATAAATTGGGCATAATCGACCTGAATTGTTTGACAGTTTGAATGCCGCACTAGAGTTACATGGGATTTAATCATGCTATTGTGCCACACCCCACCGACTTATTCAAAGTTCATTGACAACCACACCACTTGCCATACACGGTTGGCCCATCCGCAGGAAAATAGCATGAACTTTCCGTGGAGAATTTTTTTTCTCAACCCGAAATTCATATGAATCGCCCATAGCAACATTACAACGTTCCTTACATATTACATGGAATATCAATTTTAATCTTTCTTTCTTCTTGCTTATTGTTTACTTTTTGCTCGGATTTTACTTTTAACTTGTTTTCAAAATCGGAAAGATGGAATTGGAAAACTGAGCATGGGCTAACCTGGTAAGGCAAAAAATCAACAAACCTTGGACTTATTCCTAATTGCTTATTCCTATGAAGGCAAAAGTTTGTTCGGACCCTATTTTCCCTGTTTCTCGATTCGAGAGGCTGAGAGTGAGTGCACCGACGCAGAGTCTGGAACTGGAGTTTCCGCTGGTGCTCCTGTCATAGACTATACAGTATTGTATGTGTATAGGCCACAGTCCGTAATTCGGTATATGCCGATAATAGAGTCGGCACCTTTCACTTTCCTTCCTCCTCCGCTTCCGTTTTCCCGTTCTTCGGTCTCACCAAGGCGACCAGCACAAGGCACAACCCACCAACTCAACCCAATCTCACATTTGACATTCATTCTGGGACCAGGTCAGAGTGTCAACATCCTTAGACAGTCTTCCCAACGTTCAACATTCAAATCTATGATCTAGTGCGTTGCATAGTGACAGCTGCTCCTTCGGGGTATAATCCTACCCGTCCTCATCACCGTGCAGGTAAACAAAACAACAACATAAACAATGGATCCTAGAATCATAGATCAAGTGATCCACTTGGACTTGAAAGTATGCTTTTGCTGGTCACTGCTTTAGTACACCTAATCAAGAGAAATTGGCCATGTCGGCCGACCGTGTAGGTAAAGAAAATCTTGGTCTACACTTCTGTCGGTACTTATTCGGGTTTATATGGTTTAAGCATTATAGTTGTATGTAGTACAAAATATAGGCCTGCCAGCGTACGCTTAAGCTCCCAAGGCTTAGGATATAGCTTATTTCAATCGATGTACTTAACGTATCCTCTAGCCGGAAAGTTCTAGTCCTTCGAAAGCTAAGTTAATCCGAGGCATCCAGTCCAGTCCAGATGCACTAATATTTACGAGATTCATTTTCGTGGAACCTTGGAATTGAAACTTTAGTTTTGAAGGCTTTAGAATAGACTAGAGAAAATAAGTAGGTATGTGTATTCTTCTGTCATCTTTATCTATTCTCAATAGCCGTACACCTTTTTTACTCTTTAGGAAGTCTTTTGCTTAACCATTCATCGTTCTGATTGAAGAGTACGAGTAAGTGTAGTCAACATGTCCCGTCGCTTCCAGACTTCGAAGTACAAGAATGCAAATCCATCACAAAAGGCACAAGTTGGGCCTTGGGTTAAAGGAATCTCCGTTGGTTCATACAGCGGATATGGAAACTTCGTCAAATCTTCTGCTGCTTTTGCAGCCTTTAATATTAATCCCACGGGTGAGTAAACCTATACAGCAAGATAAAGAGTTGACTTTAATGTAAAAATAAGCATTGCTATATAAATATTTGATAAATTGTTCAGGGTCACAACTGGGAGTAGTTGCACTAGACAGTTCAATAAATGGCTATTCCCGTGTTCCAATCCTGAATGCTCACAGTGACTTGGTCACTGACATTGACTTCTCACCATTCGAAGATGGACTTCTTGCAACCGGCTCAGCAGATTCTACAGTCAAAATATGGTCTTTGTCCGAAAGTAGTCTTAGCACTTTATCTACACTCAGCCCAGAGCTCGTTGCCAGCTCGACCAAGCAGCGAGTTGAAGCTCTTTCTTTCAGCCCAACCGCAGAGTACTTGCTAGCCTACACTTCAGCCAATGTTTTGACTTTGATGGATATTTTGTACAATAAACCAGTTCATCAGTGTAAGCCTCTTGATATCAATGCAGTATCAGCAGTTGCAAATTAATTTGTATTCGATTTAAACTATAATAAAAGTATAATATGTTTACATGTATTTGTGGCTCAGGTGAAGAAGTCCATACAGACACTATCATGTCTCTTGCCTGGTCCTACAACGGAGCGTTAGCTGCCACCTGCTCCAAAGATAAGAATTTACGAATCTTGGACTTTCGTGTCAATCAAAATCAAGTAGTGTCGACTGTTTCCAATAATGAGAATGACAAGGATTCCAGGGTTCTCTTCATGGGAGATACACCTTTGGTTCTGACAACTGGCTTTGATAGTGTGAGTCAATCTTTTAAGTGTCAGCTTGTGCAGGAAAGTCAAGTTGCGTAGTACAACGTCCAGTTTTGTAAAATTCAATTCTTGTGTTTACAGGGGCGAGTGCGGAAGATTAACATTCGGGATATGAGGAATCTAAATGATGACCACAGTGTGATCAATCTAGACACAACCGCCGGAAGTCTGATCCCACTCTTCGATCCAGACACCAACATGCTCTTTTTTGCAGGCCGTGGAGACAATTCAATTCATTATTATGAAATGCTGGATAACACATTTATGGAAAGAACTCGCTTCAGTGGAGATCAGACGAAAGGAGTCTGCCTCGTTCCCAAACGAGCTTTGAGAGTTATGGAAACAGAAGCAAACAGACTTCTTCTCCTGACCGGAAACTCACTTCAACCAATCTCTTACAATGTCCCACGCAAGTCCTACTTGGACTTCCACAAGGACCTCTTTCCTGAAACACGTGGAACAGTTACTACTGGATTCGCATCCGCTTGGATGGCAGGAAGTAATGGAAATGTGGCGAAAACTAGTCTTGATCCTAGTTCGTATACAACAGAGTCGCTTATCGTATTGAAGAAGACTGACTTATTTGGGCGAAGAGCTGAAGAAGAGTCAAGGTCGGCTCAGGCTCTTCTCGACGAAGCTGAAAATTACAAGAAATCTATTCCGGAGGCCCGACCACGCAAAAAATCTTTATCATCGTCAGGTTCCTCTTCGGATGAAGTGACTGATTCAATGGGCTCCAACGCACGTCCAATTCCCAGACCGCGAGTGAATAGTAATGTAAGTGATCCCTTAAATTGCTTCGATTGATTCGGCATTAAGATCTAACAGGCTCTGAATATTTTCTATAAAGATACAGGATCACGACTCACGTCGCACATGCTAATACATTTTCATAATTGTATTGTTTCTTTTGTTTCTCAGGGTTCGAACATCCCAGTCCTTCGAACACCTAGTTCATTCTTAACCCGGCGTGTGGCGGATTTTAGCCGTGGGAGCTCAATGGATGAAATCAGCGGTTTGCCATCCTATGCCGCTGCACTTGAGATAGAAAAGAATGCCAATTCGGCTAATAACAACCCCCTTGGCTCCGATAGTGAAGATCAGCTTGATATTCCGCTTAATGGCTCATCAGAAAATGGTCATTCAGAAATGAATAATGGAAATCACGATGTGACTGAAGACAAAGCTGACGGGCAATCAATGTCAACGTCTGATAGACGGAAACTCTTCGAGGCTCGAGCAGAAGCCGGCAATACAAATGGGTCTAATGAAGTAGGAAATGACGCATCAAAGCCAAAACTCACTGTAGCAGACCGACTACGAATGTTCCAGCCCAAAGCATCAGATGAAGGTGTTTCTGATACGCCAGAAACTGAAGCTCAGGATTCTTCTGCAAAAGTTGGGGATAATGAGCTTCCTGCACAACAGGCAAGCAAGGTTCCAGAAAAAGAAGCTAGTCACTCGGCTCCGTTTGTCAAACCAGAACGAAAAATCACACCACCAGCGAAACCCGCAGAGAAAGAGGTTTCTCAACCGAAACCATCTGGAAAAAGAATTGACACTGTTTTCGGTATGATTATCTATTGTAATTATCATCTGTTTTGTGCACTGCACTGCATACAGTATCAACTAATGATCTTCTCATGGAATACTTTGTCTAGGCCAAGTTTCAAAATATCGTAATTTCAAAGCTGTGCCTTTGCATAAAAAGTTTCACATTGAGAACCTGCGGAATATTAGCACCACTTGTCCCAGCGAAAGTGAACTGATTCAAGGTATTACATTGTTATTGCTGCTGGCTTTTAAACGATTGATTTAGCCTCTTATGTAAGCGGAATTCTAATTGGTTTGATACTGTGTATGTAGCGAATCCTGAGCGTGTTGCAGTTCCACTCAACACTCCAGGAGGAAAAATTGCCATATTTGAGCTGACAAAGTCAGGAAGATATCCAGATGGTGTCATACCCGCTCTTGTACATGGGACCAAAGTAATGGACTTCATGTGGGATCCATTTGACTCTACTCGACTAATTGTGGGCTGTGATGATGGACGAATTTGTGTATGGATTATTCCCGAAGGCGGCCTGAAGGAACAAACGAACGAGCCAGAGTTTTCCATCTATGCTCACTCAGAAAAGATTTACTTTGTAAAATTCCATCCTTTGGCAAAGGATGTTTTGGCCACAAGCTCTTATGATCTTACCATTCGAATTTGGGACTTGAAACAACAGAAGGAGATGCTCTATATTCAACTCGAGCAGGAACAGGTTGGCAGTGCAGTTATTTCGATTTTGATATTCTTGATGCGGGATGGGATTGAGACAGATTGCCAAGTTATATTCATACTTTCAGATTCAAATCTTTAGCTTTGCCTGGAGCCCTTGTGGTTCGAAGTTTGCCACAGCCTCCAAGGACGGCAAGCTCCGAATTTATGAGCCCAGACAGCAAACGAAGCCTTTGCATGAAGGCAAAGGACCTGCAGGGGTACGAGGCGGGAGACTGAGTTGGGTATTGGATGGAAAGTTCTTGATCATTGCTGGGTTCGACAGGTATTATTAACTATAAATGGTCTATAGTGCATGTTTACAGATTATACCAATTTAAAAATTCAATTGGTTCATTTAAAAAAAAACATTTCAGAGCTTCTGAGAGGCAATTGTTAATGTACAATTGTGCTGACTTGTCACATGTGTGTACCGTTTCTTTGGATGTCTCACCGGCTATCTTGGTACCATTCTATGATGAGGACAGTTCGATTCTTCTTCTGAGCGGTCGTGTGAGTTTGGTCATACAGTTTGGAATCCATGAGTTTGTCAATTGTTTAACTTAAGAAGGCTGGGATGAACATAACTTTTTATTCTGAAACAACAGGGCGATAGTACGATCTTCGCATTTGATATCGTGGAGGAGCAGCCTTTCTTGAAGCAATTGAGTCATCATCGTTGTCCTGGAGCCCACCAAGGAGTCTCTTTCTTGAAGAAAAACGCATGTGAAGTACAGAACGTTGAGTTTGCAAAAGCCCTTCGGCTTACTGAACAAGCTGTCGAGCCGTGGTCTTTCACTGTTCCACGAGTCAAGGTACCTTCTGTAGTGCATACATAGCTCCATGAAAGGTTTTATACATTTTTTAATTTCGCATTTTAGAGTGAATTCTTTCAAGATGATTTATTTCCTCCTACAAAATGCCTTTGGGAGCCCACGATGACGAGTTCTGAGTGGTTTGCTGGACATGATGCAGAGCCCAAGAGAGTTAACTTGAAGCCGCCGAACATGAAATCTCGTAAGTGATTGCATTAGTCTAGGTTTCATGGTTGTGCTTCTACAATTGAATACGAAGTATCATAAGATTTGAACTACAAACTGTTTTAGTGGGGGAGATAAGCGGAATGAGCCGAGGTGAAGCAGGTGATTCGAAGCCGGCCAAAAGTGTTGGAGCTCCGAGTGTTTCTGCTCAGAGTGTCACTTCCGGACCAATTGACAACAGCGGAGTTAAAAAGCAACAAGAAATGGTATTCTAGTTCCATCAGGCTTTCGTTATGCTTTTTGTTTTGACCAATCTTTATTTTGTTCTCTCAAATTATCGTTTTCAGCTGGAAGAAGCAATTAAGAACAAGCTTGAGTTGAATATGAAGCTAGAGCAGGATTCAATGGAGGGAGTTGATGAAAGTGAATGGGTATGTGTCTCCGTATCTGAGTCTATCCCTTGAAAGCATAGTAATATTTACAATAGCTGTAATTTTCCGTATTTAGAACGAATAGTGTTGGGAGACTAGCAAATTATGTTTCGGACCAAGAACGCTGTCTCTCTGATAATTTTCTAACCACTCTCTCAATCCAAACTTCTCTAAGACCCGTGCTTCTGCTTATGTCAAGTCAAAATCTACTTTAGAAAAAACTTTTGCCAAAGTCAAGGTATTTGGTTTATTATTTGTTATTCACTAATTACAATTTATTAACTATTATCAAAAACATCTCAATTATACAGACAGAAGGTTACTTTACGTTGCTATATTGATTGATATTTTTGGGCGTTTGGATTTGCCATTCACACGGATGGAGATTCCATGAAGCGTCTGTTATATTTAAGTTTGTCACAAAAAATTCACTCTTGTAACGATTGTGATTTTTATGAAACTCTATTAGGTTCTAAATTTTCTCTGTTTTTTTGTCGTAAACAGCCCAATTCCTTCCTTGTACGAAGTAAGACTGCCATGTAATGGTAAATGTGTATTTAACTGTATACATATAAAAAGTAGTGTTCCAGATTGTAGTGATCAGAGTCTTTACTGTGCCAATTGTTTGTTTTTTTACTTCACGCTATTTCTTCAGTTCTATTCCGAGTTCCTATAGAGTTCCAATGGATTATGTTTGAGTTGATGTTCATGTGATTGTTGTACTATTTTAGTATGAACCCAACCTTCTCTGGTCACTTTTCTACAATTAACAGTTATTCGCCTGGGCTTCTCCAGCTTCTAAACTTTCATAATTGAGTTGAGACTTTGAGACGCTCTCTTTTTCGTTACTCTGTGGAACTTAATTTTAAGGTAATTCGTTCACTGATGTGTTGGCGATATTAGGAAAGCTTTTCCTTCACAATGCAGGGCAGTAGGTTAAAGTAGTAATTGAATGTGGAACTTGTCAAGTGGAAGGCCGGAGAGCTATTTTCGAATTATTTTTGAATTAATTCTGGAATAGTCAATTGACTGAACAAAGTTAATAGCGTAAAGACTGTAACACGCATAGTGTTTGTTACAAGGCTATAGGGAGATTAATCTTTCCAGAAACCAATGCTATTTTTCACAATACTCGTGGTTTGTGTAACAAGTGTTGATTCTATGTATTTATTGTATGGTGTGTATTGTTTAAATGCGAATAATTTAATAGTTTTCATTTAGTCAATGCAAGAAAATAGCTAGCAGTTTCGTTTCTGTAATCTACCCGTGTAACTTTTTGTTGAAATTTCATAAGCAGTTCATCACAAATACCAGGAATTGAATTTTAAAAACTTGTAAACACATTCCTGGCTAACGATTATATAAATATGTACTTCTCAGAAGTATATAAGTTTTTCAAATTAGTATTTTTGCACGTAGCGGACTCAAAGCCAAAGATATTATTTATTACGATTTCTGAAATTATTAAAGACGTTTCCGCGAGCCTATTTTCTATGGGCTTGTAGCCTGTGACTAAGGTTAGCTTCTGATTAATGCACAACTGTACGTTATAAGTATCAATACATGCCAGTATACTGTCTGTTGAATAGTTGTCTGTTTGGTTGCTACGTCCTAAATACTCGTATTTTGAACTGTATTACCTTCCCGTAGTGTACATGTCGTCACGATTAGTAGGTAATAGTAACTAGCTCACTCTTGTAACTTGTAAAGCATTAAACAACAAAATCTTAATATTGGAATAAATTGTGTTTTTTGTCGATGTCTCGATGTACATGGGAGATCCAAATTTGACATTTATTAGCGAAGCTGGCTTCCGTTTGTTCTGCTATCAGTTATAATTTATAATGTATGCATTAAATTAAATATTGGATTGGATTCATTTAGGTTTCCAGGAACGGGCAAAATAATTCATTCAAATATTTTTAAAATACTCGTATTTTCGGTCCAAAAGTCCGACGTGTTACGGTACCTACTTTAGGCATTCAGAATGCTCACTTTCAACACAGTAATATATTAAAAATACATATATTTTCCACATCCCTTTGGTTTGGGAGTTGGGATTGGGAGTTCATCTATTGGCCTAAGTGAGGTCATTTGAAACCAGGAAAACAACTCAGTGAATATTAAATACCCATAAAAAGCATAATTTTAGCATACTTTCAGAATTGCAAAAATCCGCACATTAAACTCGATTTTGTCAAAAACAAATAATTCAAAACGCAGCACAGCCACTGTGTGAAGCATGGGACAGGATGGAATTTGCACACAATGCCAAATTCAATGTACCTATTATGTGAGATTCTGCAGCCTCTGGTTCCATAGTTTCTTCAAGTCTACCACTTGCCATATTTACTCACAGGACATTAGTGCTTGGGGGAGTGATAGAAGAAATGCGGTAAGTCTTGTTCCGAGCTGCCATCTTTCCCGTCTCATTCCAAATAGTGAAGATCCAATCCGTTTCCCTGCTCCTGCACTCACTCTCCCATTTATTGGAATTTTCAATTTTTAGTTTTAATTGGAAGAGTGCTCTAAATTGAGGTTCAGCGAAGCGATGTCCACCGTGCCGCCATTCAGGGAACCCGTCCGGGTATCACCACTCATCAGAGTAAGTCAATATCACCGCTTCTTCAGCCAAATCACCCAATTACAAATTACAATTCTAACGTTACATATGCAGTGCATGTTCTCTTGCATGTATTGTGTCCGTAGTCCTTAGCCTCTGTGCATTGGGCATGGCATGGAATGGGGCATAAGTACATTTCATGTATTGTGTAACAAAACAAAAAAAACTACTATGGCCTCAACTTGAAAATCTAATATTTGATATTGTATGCTGTATGCATAGGGAGTCTAGAAACTCGAGACCCATATATGAAGTCCGAGGCCTCAAGCGAGATACTTTTAACTTTTACTCGTTGCATGGGGCTTGGACTTAGAATTTGTTTTTGGGTTTCTACACTTTCTGTGCTTATTTACTATATGTATTTATTAAGCATGCACACAATTATACATATATTATATTATCTGCGTGATGCGTTACTGCATGGAAATCATGAGTCCACAATTAATGCTAAGTTGTTGTTATGTGTTGTGTATAAGAACCTCATTTTTGTAAGACATAAGATGTCTCTTGAACTTTTAAGTCTCAGCTTAGTTTAGTACACGGTCATTGGCGAGGGCGTAAGTAAACCAGTAATAAGTAACAATAACGTACAACGAAGCCTGAAATCAAAAAGAGCTATCCAAGTTCTATGCTTTGGACCTTTGACATTCGGTCAATATATGCATATTGTAGCTATGTATATTGCAGTACAAGGCTGCGGAAGAATAATTATCTCCCTGCACCTGTACTTGGAATGGAAACCTCGTTGTTAATATTTCCTAATTAATAACCCATGCTTTATAATTAAGTTCTCGTTCCTAAAACGTTAGGTCTCAAGTGCAATGACTGTATTATGGAAATGGAATGGAATATGTATATCCTGTACTTGTAGTACGTATTGCTGCAACTTCAAGTATTCTTGAGCTTAGCTGAAGAGACACTATTGATTGACTGCTTCCGTTGTTTATTATTCAAAGGTCGGACGTTGGACTTTTCTTGGACTGGGAATCTTGTATGGACTTTCCAGACAACGCACGCTCTCCAAGAGGGAAAATGCTTTCAGAGAACAAGAAACTAAGGAGAAGCCTGTGAAGGACGCTGTCAAGGCCGCCGAAAAGAATCGCCTCTACCGCGGTTAGTTAATTGTTTGGTGTATTCATACTCTATTTCCGCTTAGGGATTGAACTGCCGATTAAATTTAATTGTTTACCCTTGCATTTGAAACATCTAACCCAATACTAAATAGCGTAAACGAATTTCAAGAACCGCTTACTTTGTTACAGGGTTAACAGCCATTGTCATGGTATAGTTCATGTTCGCTTGTATTTCGTACAGTGCATATCCCTTAGCCTTGCTCGCAACTAACATATGCGCATGGTTGCGCCTGTATTAAACGCAAGATTGCAACTAATACACTTGCCTCAATGATTATTTCTTCACATATTACAGAGGAGATGCTGTACTTGGCGAAGGAAACTGGAACACCAGTCCCAGCTAACTTCTAAGTTCAATTTAAACCAGCTAATTCAATCTTCCTGGAAGAGTATGCCATCGGTTAGTCTTGATTCCTCCCTTACCTTAGTACGACTCAACTTGAATCTAGGCTTCAGATTGTAACCTCCAATACCCTCTTCTACAAGTGTTGTTGTTATTTTCAGATGAGCAAATATCGTAATTGTAAATTAATTTAATGCACTGTATAGGAAACAAAGTGTTTAGTCAAAATGTACCAAGGCATTACCTTAATATGATAAAATAAAGAGAAGTCAATACCATCGCCTATTATTTTTTGTCTTGAATTGTAATTAATTACTTATGATGTCAGTCCACACTGTGAATAATATTATGAATATGAACAGATAGAGAGCAGGCAGAGTTGGGATTGCGAGTGAGGTGCATGAGAGGAATTTCTTCATGGAATACGGTTATCGGATTTTATTTTACTCCAGAAATTGAGTAATGATTGCACAAGAAAATTAACTTTAAAAGAACCTAAATCGTCTTGTTATAACTGCTTCTGAGTCAGATCTAGTGCTAATGCTAACATGAGTATTTTTACTTCCACGATACAGTTTTTTATTGATCACACCATTCGCGAGCATTGATGAACATCTTGAGCCAAGGAGAGGCATCATTCATTTGCTCCTTCAGGTTCTGTGGAACCCATGGCCATTGCCAGGGCAGGACACATCGTTCGGGATGCGGCATCATTGCCAAATGACGACCGTCGAGGGAGACAAGCCCAGCCACTCCATCTGTATAACGTGGACATTTAATTTTATATAGGATTACCAATTTAAGTCTTAGATCTCTGAAGGTCAGAAGAGGTTATTGTTTGTCTTACGTCGACTTCCATTAGGATTCATTGGGTAGACGTCAGTCTGGCGACAGTCATCGTCCACGTACCGCAAAGCAATGCATTTCTGTCGTTCCAGCATTGTGTACACCGTTGGAGTCTTGTACTCGAATCGACCTATTCAAACCGAATATCATTCACGGCACAGTTTAGTACTTATCGCAATATTGATTCACTATGATGCATAACCATTCTAGAAACAACGCGAAATCCCGGACGGCTTACCAAAATTAAATACACAATAGAGAACCGTAAAACACATATGCCGGATACATCAAGTGAGAGGAAATTAGGTAAATTATGCTGTAATGTAAGCTCGTGTAGTTTTTCTTGGTGAGGTCGCTCGGGATTCCCATCTATTCTTATATTGTATTTTGTCCCAGTACCTTCAGCATGAGCGATCCAGACGCCCATGACGGAGCCCTCCATGCCCTTCAGCATGATACTGGGTGTCTTCTCAATTCGGACAGTGGGGAATCGAGACTCGTATCTTTCCGAACTGTTGTGATCCAGGAAGACTTCGGGGAGGCTGGGAATGTTACCTTCCTTCACTTTGATCTTTTGTTTAGGATCCGTGCTGCCAACCCACTGAAGCAGAGCCAACAGTTGACAACCATTGCAAACACCCAAACTGAACGTGTCCGTTCGTTGATGGAAATTGTCCAACTGGGCTTTGGAATATGGATCGAAGAGAAAGTTAGCGGCCCAGCCCTTGGCGGATCCCAAAACATCTGTAGAGTTTGAAACATGCGGCTATTTCATTTATCGTTCAACCCTAGCGTACTGCTATTAGAAATTAAATTACCGGCATAGCTGAAGCCACCAGGGAAAACAATTCCGCGGAATCGATCCAATGTAACCTTTTGACTGACCACATCCTGCATAACAATGTCCCAAACTTGGAATCCAGCCATGTAGAGTGCTGCAACCATTTCTCGGTCTCCGTTGCTACCTTCTTCACGAATAACGGCAACAGCAGGACTGGTGGCTGTTTTTAGAAAAAAATTGTTCAATTGATAAAGCCGGTTTCGAATTCGTTTGAAGTAATATATATTGATCGATCAGGTGAAGGGGTGAATTGACCAGCGTTTATTAAAACCACCACCGGGTAATAGCAATGCATTGCCATTACAATGACAGCTTACCAGATCAGATTGAACGCGCTATATGAGCAAGTTGGTTTACTTACTGAGTGCAGGTCCGGAGTGGATTTTGAGGTTTGCTGGATTAAAGGAAAGACGATATTTGGGTCCAGTTCTGGTCTTGAATGAGTGGTTCTCCTCCATGACGCTGATGGGATTCGCTTGTCTCTTTTCCAGTTGGTAACTGGTTTCTTCCCAACTGGCGAGCAGTTGATGCATTGGAGCATTCACAACAGTATTTCCATGAACACTGATCTCAATCTTTCCTTGGGGACCGTTCTCGGAAGAGCAACCAATGGGGAAGCATGGGACGCCTGCACTCTTGAACTCGAACAAGGCCTTCTCAACGTGGCCGTGTCCCACTTCCAGAACCCAACCAAGTTCCTCAGCAAACAGAATGTCCATTCCAGAGTCGTTCTTCGAGGTTTTATGGACAATGTCAACTTTAAGGCCGCAGTGACCACCAAAGGCCATTTCCAAGAGACAGGTGATGAGACCTCCGTCGCTCACGTCATGACCAGCCAGAATATGTCCAGCTACAGAAATTGAAACCTTTTGTTTTAAACATCTGTTTCCAGCAACTGAACTTGGGTCAAAAGTCGAAACTATCAAGGCAGCTGGAAATTCATACTTTAGCATGTGTTTCTCGAGGCGCCTTTACAGGAAAAGTAAAATGATTCTGATAACCGACCTGAAATAAGTTTCTGAGTAGACTGAAACGCCTTGACGAGAAGTTTAGGGTCATCTAAATCTGGTACATCATCTCCGAGTTGTTTGTAGCATTGAGCAAGAGCTGATCCACCAAGCCGGCTCTTTCCGTTGGACAAATCGACGTAGATCAAAAGTCCTTCTTGTCCCATTCCTGGTGATTTCAGGTCTGGAGTTGCAAGTTTTCGAATGTCTGGGCATGGAGCATACGTGGAAACAACAAGAGTTCCTGGTGCTTTCACCGTTTGAGACCCAACGCGAGCCGCCATGGAAAGCGAGTCCTTTCCACCGTCAACGGCCACTCCCAACTCGCCCATAACCTTGCACATGGCTTCGCAAGCATCCAAAAGAGCGGCTCCCTCTCCAGCCAACTTAGCGGCCCACATCCAGTTTCCACTGCATTTGATGTCCTGCGCAGAACAAAACAGAGTTACTTCGTATTTTTATTTTTCTAACACATATTTTCCTTTTTTCCTCAAGATTCTCCAACACGGGCTCAACTTAATTGTGTAACGAACGCTCCCCTTTTGTTAATTCAAGTTTCAAAACTTAACTAACCTTGATGTCAGAAATTGGAGCAAAGACCAGATTGGAAATGGCTTCAGCAACAGTCATGCGAGCTCCTGCAGCAGGATTGATAAGACCCTTGATTGGCTGCTCTCCAATGGAAGTTGCGGATCCAGTCTAATCAAAATTGTTCAAAATGTACACCAGTTCTTAACAACGATTGAAAGTCAGAAATCTGTAAAAATCGGTGAGTTTTACCGTTCCGAAGTGAGAAAGTGCAACTACGGCTGCATCGGCAAGTGGTGTGTGCAGGGGTCCAACACATTGCTGCTGAGCCACAAGACCACTGACGGACCTGTCGACTTTGTTGGTCAAATAGCGTTTGCTTGCTACGGAAGGCAGTCGAAGGACACGTTCCAAAGCATCTTGAACCTTAAGGCTGGCGGGAAGTTCTAGTGGCCGGAGGGCAGCTTGATATTTTTCCAGTTGGAAGACCTTCCTGGGCATCTTGCCAAGCACAAATTCCAAATCCAAATTGACTGGGTTCTTCTCACTCTGAATGACCTTGAGGAGATCATCGGCTACTTCAACGGCTCCGCCTTGTGCAGGGTATTCTCGCTCAGATAGGACCACCTACGAAGCATTCAAACATGACTTCGTATATCAACTCCTTATTGGGTTCTTTTCATTAGGAAAACTCGTGTAGAGCCACATACCTTTCCATCGTTCGTCACAACACCGACAAAGCAGATTGGGCATCTCTCTCGCTCGGCAATTGCTTGCAGCAGAGGAACGTCTTCTTTGCGGCACAAAATGGCGTCGCTCTCTTGGAACTCGGCTCCCCAGAGCTCAAGAGTGCTGATAGTTGGATCTCCCAACTGAAATCGCTTGGTGAAAATTACTGCTCCTGAAGGCTCGACAATTTCTTTCAACACGTTTCCTAAACACCAAGTAACGTTAGTTTCTTTGTTTTCCTTTCAATTTATTTTGAGGGCTTTCTTTCGTCGTTTATTTTCAAACAGTTGCTTTCATAAATTCAACTTCCAATATTTCAGAATGAACAATCATTGTGGTAATTTTTAACCAAGATGAACATAAGACACTTTATTTCAAAAAGTACGGCTTAGCAAGTTGCTAAAATAAACTGATTGCTTCCGTAAAAATGCTTTCATTAAAGTCGGCAGTAGTTGTTTCCGTATTGAACTATTTAAATCTCAATCCAATCCCAACTTTAAAAAATTAGTAAAACGAAGCAGCTCATACTTATAATTATTTCTTACCGTTTCCTCCAGCTCCTTGATCGTGAATACTCAGAATTGGGTTCTTGTCTCCCAACTCAAGGCAGGACCGGATAACTCGATTGAGCTTCTGTTCCATTTCTGCGTCACCTCGCTGCACAGCATTGAAATCCAAGTGGGAAGCATTGTCTCCTTGCACCTGGACAATTAAGATTAAGCATTCCGATTATGAATCATGATTCATTAGGATTAGTCAGGTTCTCTAGAATGAACGGCGTACCTGAACAGAACTAGCTGATCCGCCACCAACTCCAATTCGGAAGATGGGGCCTCCCAACTTGACCACTTGCATGCCCTTCTCGGGTTTCAGCTTCTCAGTCATATTGGCATCCATCATTCCGATTCCTCCGCTGAACATAATTGGTTTGATATATTCTCGTCTCTCCTTGTCGGCGCCAGGAAGAACCATGCCAAAGGACCGAGCGAACCCGGAAATCACAGGCTCCCCAAACTTGTTTCCGTAGTCACTCGCTCCATTACTCGCTTCGACAGCAATTTCGACGGGTGGAGCAAAGTTGTCAGGATAGGTTTGACTTGCATCCTCCCAAGGGAGAGGATAGTCGGGAATAAGGAGATTTCCAAAGGAGTAGCCCGCTGTTCCGGCAATCACGAAACCACCTCGACCTACAGCCTGAACGTCACGCAGCCGTCCACCGGTTCCAGTTGTGGCTCCGCTGTAGAAACAATGGTGCAGTTGTTAAATGCAGCCTGTCTTAGCGCAGTTTAGGAAATACGCCATTTCCGTTAAATACGAGGCTGGTTTAAATAGAATTTTAGCCAGGCTGGACTAGTTAATGCCCGTACCTGAATGGAGCAACCCCAGTAGGGAAGTTGTGAGTCTCGGCGGTGAAGATAATGTGTCGAGTGCCTTCGGTGACGTCGAAACTGCTGGGCACGGTAACGTCGGTCGGCATCATTTTCTTGACGGGATAACCGATGATGGCACTACTGTTATCGCTAAACTGAATCACGTTGTTTTGATTTGTTGTCTTCTGGGTGTCCATGATCATATCAATGAGGGACTTTGGGTGAAGAACGCCATCAACAATCATTTTCCCCTATAAATTATGAAATGGAAATCATCGGTATCAGGCAGATTCAACCACATATTGGATTGCGGGTAACATAATGTGAAGCATACCTTGAAGAACCAATGGCGACTGTGCTCACTGTTAGATTGAGCCAAATCGAAGCATTCCACACTTGTGGGATTACGGGCCAGTTTGTTCTTAAAAAGCTCCGTGTAGTAATCCAAATCCCAATCATCAAATGCAAGACCTGCCAAGAAACAAGGCTTCTATTTAATTCAGTTTATTTCATACTTAATTCATGCGCTATCTTGCGATTCTCGTAATGTAATCTGTTTACGGTCAACGTGGCTTCAATGTATTGCATTCAACGCAGTAGTGTCTGCGTCTGTTTTCTCTTTCCTTATATCTCTGGAACAATAATCTACACAACGTGTGTGAATTGTAAGAATGTCAGCAGCATTGGTAAACGAATCTAGGTACGTAACAGCTCAAAGCGAGTTGCTTGGTATCTTGTACATTATACGTTACAGTTCGATATGGCGTACGATGAAGTTCACATTTTTCCGTCTACGCGTTTATGGCTAATCTTTATGGCTCACTGTAAGAAGCTCCGTACAATTATAGAACTACTTTAGTTACGGGCAAGGGAGAACTATAATATTATCTACAAATTCCAATAGAAATTCAATATGAATTCATAAACCAGAGCTCCAGGTTCGAGGTAAGTAAGATTTTTATAGGGATCAATGTAAATATACAAATATAATTAATACCGCGTTCCACATTCACATTCATTCGTTAATCGAATTAAGAAACATTTCATAAAACAAAAACTGTTAACAGCTGATACGCACTACTTTTATCTAAGCTTCAAATTATTAAGCTTCACTATAAGTCATTCATACAGCATAGAGCAACTGAATGCAATTAAGTAGAAGACAAAGTTGTTTTTGGATCAATTGAAGAGCACCACGCGCTAACATAACAGTTAATTTCAAAGCAGACATGAAGATAGTATATCTCAGTGTAGTACACATTATGAGTGACGAAACGGCAGAAGTTAAGAATTACTGATTATATGATAAAATAGTGATAGACCTCATGCTAGAATCAGGAGCGAAGACAAGACAACAGCGTCAGCAGTGAAGCCTCAGAAGTTGATCCTATTGTGCAACAAATGGATCCAGAAATCTCTGACCCTACAGCTAATAGGTTGCTTAATATGCGTGTTTCGCTAGTGTAGGAAGGAGGACCAGAAGAAAAGCTGAAGATCAAATTACGTCCACTCATGTATGTATATTCGAGTAATTTGACAAGCATGTAATCAGTCTTATCCCTTATCTTCCGACTCGCTCGCTACAACCAAAAAAATCACAACTGCTCCCACTTTGCAATGCAGCACGACACGTCGTCGTCCACATGCAGCCTGTATTGAATTACTCTCTAAACTGTCAGGAGGAATTAATATTGTGTCTGCACCGTCAAGCTTAATATTAATACATAGTCCAGATCCAGGATTTCATAATTCTTCTCCACATCGTTAAGATGCTATGAATTTGGAATATGCACATTACTCTGATTACTGGCTTTAAAAAAACAGACGCACGTTGTTGTGCTTGTTGGCACCACGTGAAGTTAATTTTTCTAGCAGCTCGTAAAATGTTTCGATCAATAAATCCTAAATTCATGACTCACCAAGATGATCATTGACTTTCTCCAAGGCAGCACGTCCGTCCTGAACAATGTTCACTTCGTACCAAGGGTCGGGCTGTTTGTCCAATTGAAAGCTGCTCAGGGGTTCCAAGTAGTGGCACTGAGTCATTCGGTCATGAAGGGCTGCAACAACCTTGGATTGAAGAGGAAGTTGAAAATAACGACTTTTGTAATTGGAAAAAAATAGTTATAGGCTGCTGACAAGGTTAAGACAGTCCAACATTTTGAGATTGTCTACCAATACTTTTGATGACTTGAGGTTTACTTTTCAGAAATTATTGGAACAAGTTTAGCGAAAATTCCTTACCTTGTCTTCAATTGACTTGACAAGCGCTGTTGTTGCCGTGTTGTCAAAATGGAACAGATATCTCATGGAAAGTTCTACACGGGAGACCTTTGTTAAGCCCACGGAGCGGAAAATGGAGACGGAATTTGTCGAGAAGGCTGTTGAGAAGTTTAGCCTGAAACGTATATAAAATTGAATTACTCGTTTCCCCAAGAGTCATAGCCGGACTAAAACTTTAAATTGAAATACAATAAATCTTGAAAATTACAAAATTGTCCATGTTTAAGAGTTGTACGCTGTAAATGTAAGAACCGTAAATCGTAAAATATATGCACAATATTTTAGTGTTGGAAATTATAAATACTACAGTAGTACTTATTCAAATTGCATTTTAGAGGCTGAACATATTTTCCAGAAGCAACGGACTTTTCTTGAAAACATTTTGTGAGTGAATAATTTTACCTTGGTCCAATTTCCACCAATAAATGCCTCTCTGCGAGATTGTTTGGGAGTCGGCTGGTGTCCGTCAAGGAATTGGGATCGAGAACATTGGCCAAAATCCATCGCAATTGCAGGATTTCCTTATCGACCAACTTTTCCTGAGTTTCGACGTAGAAGCAGGCCTCAGTAGTGAGCGTCTTGACCGTCAATGGAGCCGCAAGCTTGTTGACGAGGGAGAGCTTCTCGGCATTGGCACTGGGTCCCAGTCCAGGATTTCTGTAGAATCGAATGACGTTCACCATCTTGCATAAGTTTCAGAGCCCGTCTTTAGAACAATAGGACCAAGAAAAGGAAGACACAACTCCTGCGTCCTGGGAAGAGTGAGCGACTGGACTTGGAACTGGATTATCTCAGCCTTGTCTCTCTCCTTCGGCTTATTTTTTCATAATCTTACCAAGATATTGGTTAGCGGTTACACAGCATTGCACTAGTAAATAATCTTCTAGCTATTACATGATATACAGTTATTAGAAGACAAGGGGTTTATGTGTATAAAGTTACAGAAGCTGATACTAAAGCTTGAGACAGAACGATCTGCTGGATGACTGGGGGAGATGAGACCATATTCATGCCTTAGGAGCTCACAGTTGACCCCATGTGATTAGAACCTGACCTTGTGACTTCAGACTTCCTCCTAGCTATGTTGAAGTCTTTCTCAAAAACTTGGAGATTGTATTTAAAAGCATATTTCAATGGAAGTATATCAATCTGTCTGTTGTAGAGTCCTAACTGTGTCAATTTCTTTAACTCGAAATACTACGCTGAATAGTTCCGCACTTATTTTTAGTTTCGATCCTGGACTTGAACATATTCGGCAATATCTTTTTTAGACACACGCCTTCTTATTAGGGAATTGATAGCAGCCTATGTTTAGTGGAGAGTATTTCAACGTTTATCTGGTCTCCAATATTGTTACTCAATCGGATTTGAGCGAAGTGTAGTGGGACAGCGTACAAACTAAATACTATATTTAATACCTGTACTGGGCTCTTATGTAAAATCATTAATTTACTGAAGCAGGAGAACTTTCAAAATACGAGGGCTATTCCTAAAATTTATGCTATTGTTTGATCAATATCCAATCAGGTAGGATACTATGAATTTAGACTGATTCTGATTACTAATGTCTTTGTCAGGAAAAATCAGCTAATTTCCATTCTGTTAGTGGTTGGCGCAACTTTAAGCGCTGGGCTATTACTAGTCTAGAATTTCGACCTCGCTCATTTGATAAACCATTTAATTTACACCAGTTACCGGTACCTAGGTATGTATGTATATGCTTAATGACGAATCTGTTAGGTACCTATATATATTCCAAGTGGGGCACCACCGTGTTTCTAACTATTTTTATTGTTTCTAATCTACGTCTATGGTATAATGTATGCACAGTTTTTAATTGCGTAGCATGTAGCCAATAGTTGACATTTCTCCTCATTGCATTTTTCTCTTTTCATTTTTACTGTTGTGCGGTGAAAGCCCCGAACCATGAGCAAAAGTAAGAAAGAGGAGAGGTGAAAGCGTAAACTCAGACAGCAACCGATGATTCACGAACGAGTCAGTTCAACTTCATTTTAATTTATGATAATAATGTATTCTACTTCAGGTTAAATTCTACTTTATTTTTGACAGGACAGCGAACGAGATGTAGAAGCCAAACAAATGCAATATGTGATGTGGATCCAGCATCTAAATACATAGATTACAAATTACAATTACGAAAAAGTATACACGACTTCTATTTTTCACAGTACAAAAGTAAATATATCTTATGTTTTGGTATATTATCGATTTATGTTGTTTGGTATCTACTAGCGCCATTTCCAGAGGTCTGCTAATACTTTATAATGGCTAGTGCATAATTTAAAGTATATATTTACATCTTAGAGTAAGTATACCTATCCTACGGCTGCCGTAGGATAGGTATACTTACTCTAAGATTTACATACATATACTATGTATACCTGCTGCGCTATTTTATACATTTCTTTGCCATCCATTATGTAATTCCGCAATGCATGCGTTGTTTGCATTATTGAACCGAACCCGGTTGCATAAACATTTTGATTTTGACTTTAACTTCCATATTTTCTTATTTCATTGTGACATTGGAATTTATTATATTTAGAGCTTTTCAGACTAAACATCAGTACTACCTACTTAAGCGCATGTAAAATTAAAAAAATAGTATAATTTACTTTTGGTTTATCTGTTAACTTTCATTTTTTTTATTTTGGTTTGACAATGACGATGACGGATCCTAGACTAATTACTGTACTTTTATATCCTCCAAAACGATGACGATTCTTTTGACTCACTTTATTAATGACGCCGAGTTAAAACACGGTTAATGTGACATTGTGATGCCGCTAAATATTGGAAATGTGTGCGTGGGGCATAGGTGATTGGAGTAAGGGACCAGTTGGTCCAGTTGACCAGTCCAGCGTGAGAAATTGTTGTGGTATTATACATATACATAAACAGAAAACGTGTTTCGCTCGTGTTCCACAACAGCTCAAAGAGGCCATTTTGGATTTTGGCGGTAACTTGATTTGTATCAATGGATACGCCACAAACCACAAATTCAAAAATTGAAAATGTATCCATAAGGTTTCACCGCAGATTCCAATTCCAATTTCCATATATTCGATTACCGCTAACTAGCTCCTATGTAGACCTCAAGGCAAGGGATTTAGGATATTTCGACAATCCCATAACTATACCAAATAAATAGCAACGCCGTATGCCTAGGTAATTTTGATTTTTGATTTATTATAATTTTGAAATAGTTACGCCTGTTATTGATGTTTCCGTGGCATGGTATGTGGGTAAATCTGCTAAACCCTATGTATGTGTGTAAACCCCGTGTATGTACGAAGATACCGCGTATGTAGTGCCAAATCCATAGGTTTTAGTAGTAGAAGAAGAAGAGCAGGCAGGGAGGCACGCGGCTGTTGCATTTGTATATAACATGCAATGACTTGAAGGCAGAGAAGAGACTGCAGAATACGAGGAGGCAACGAACGAGCGAGCGATGCGACGGCAGCAGCGGAGGGGTGGTGGTGTGTGTGCGGTGGTGGTGGTGGTGGTACATCGAGTTTTAGTTCGTTCACATTATTATTCATTCATTCTCAACAACCGTGTGTGTGTGTGTTGTGTGTGCAGTACAATGCAATGTACAAAACATAATATTACCTCGACGTTATGCAAAACCTCATCATATCCTAACCCTCATTCCATAGTGTCGATGAGCGGAAACCAGCTGGAAATGTCATTTGGCACTCCTTATTATTACTTAGTTTACTTGTGAATTTTGTAATTGCTGTAACTCATAAAGACACTTAAATAAAGGACAATCAATCAATCAAAAAAAAAACTAAAACGAGCAAGCAAAAAAAAAAACACAAAACAAACCCCACACAAATGACGAAATTCTTTAAAGTCAAGTATATGACAAAGTCAATGCACAAATCTACTGCTTGCTTAGTTTTTTGGGATGCTTTCCACTGCAAATAGTATTTCGTCGTTTTTTTTATTGCGATTGCAGATGTTTAAAAACGAAATATTAAACATAACTCAATCAGAACATTCTCATTCAATACAATCGTTTGCTACAATTAAGCTTACAATTTAAATTATGGACCCGACGTATCATATCAACAATTAATATTCTACTTCTCAAAATAAAAGAATGTTCGTTTAAACTAGGATTGGAGTAAAGTAGCTCCAATATACGCAATAAACAAGTACCAGAAGTGCGTGTAGATGTGTTGGCGGGTTATTTAGCATATGATTTTAAGAATAGGTTGATATGAAATTCTTCTGGACTTTTGTTGGATAAAGTCGGGTGTAGTTGTAGATCAGCAAATGATTAAAATAAGGAACACGGCCTGCGCAGCAGTAGATATACAAAGAAAAAGTAAACACCCATGCTACTCTTTGGCTTTGGGGGGAAATCTAACTTAATTAGAATTAAATTGATTTCGACTTAAAGATTTTCCTAATTACTGAAATCAATTAAACTTGCTTGACAATGAGTGTTCATCATGGGTATTTACTAACTTTCTGAATGGGTGTTTACCGATTTGGCCGTTTTTATTTTTCTCAAGTCAACCTTCAATTATGTGAAAAATCTGAAAATTAGCTCAATTTCATATTATTGTGTTCTTAAGTTCTTAATTGCTACATATGATTTAATTTACACGGTGTGGTGTTAGAGTGAGTAGTGTTGCCATGCAAGTGCCGCACGTTGGCATTTGTTGGTTAGATAGTGTGGCGTGTGTTTTGGGAGTTTGGTTTGACGGTTTGAGTTTTTTCCCCTTTTTTTCTCTTGTTTTGGAGCGAGGAGGTTAGCCGTTGTTCATTCCGCTCAGAATTCCTTCTTCACGAGGACTGTCAACGTCTCTGTTTTTTGTACTCCGTTATTTTTAACTTCCAATCAAGGTATCACTGCTTCTAAAGCTGCTCGTGTAAGTTAGTGGTGTGCGCTCGTGTTGGAAACTGGGAATCCAGGTGGTTACTTGGTGTATTAAAGCAAATAGTATTGTGAATGTCACAGAATTAAGGAGTGTCTACATAGGAATAATGGACTAATCAACTCTTCTTGCTGGAGAGCTATTGTGTGTGTAAAAGTAGAAAAATAGTAGAATCAAGGGTCAAGGACAGAAGTTGGGTGATCCTCAAGGATTCTTGGAAGCGGGCTGTCTGAGGAACAACTAAAGCGAAGGGCCTTGGACAAGGTCGGAAATTGAGAATGGCCGAAGACGAGGTCGACTTCACTAAGCTCCCGCTCGAAGAACGTTGTGTTCACAAAGTGAGTCATCCATGCAGTTTCCCTCTAATTTCTTATTACATAGTCACTTTTGATTTGTATTCATGAATTTTTGAGTTTTATTATGTTGAATGTTGATTGTTGAATGTTGGGCGTTTCCCATCGTTGACTATTGTTTTGAACCATGGACGCCCGTTGAGTATCCAGATCCAGACGAATGATCCTGTGTCCTGTCACCTCTGCCCCACGACGATACATGACTGACATTTCATAAAACTTTGGCATGAGATACAGTCACCAGTTGCCTACTACATACCTATTAGTGGTTTCTAATTTCAGCAGCCGAATTCGAATTTTGCGTAGTAATATATGTAAAACTATTCAGCCTTAGCTCAGCAGCGTGTCCCTTTTGTGGATTAGCCATTATTTAGGCTAATTAATAATTCAAGGAAGGTAAATGGTAAATACCAAACATTTTGTGGTTTTTCATTGAGAATCTATCATGTTAATTGAAATCAAGCATTGCAACTTATGTAAATACATTGTTTTATTGAATTTGAATCATGATTGTGTATTGCGAGGAGTGTATACCTAGTTCGTAGTGAGTGAGGTAACGTTAAGCAGTACATAGTACTATTTCTGACGTTAGATTGACTAAATTGAAGCTATTGTAAGGAAGATCAATATGATGAGAGCGAGAGCACTTTATTCTGTTCAAGGTTTAGGCAGAATTTTTAATTGTAAAGGATTTTGGGGGTGCTTCTTTCTATACTTAACTGGCGGAGTGCCATATTCATGTATTAATGAAAGTAGACAGTCAGGAATGTTCTGAATGCTTGCGCTTGTGGAAGCGTAATCTAATGATGTATGTAGCTAAGCTCTACTCTCGCGCCATTAAATGCAAAATCTAAAAACCCTTTCCTGGAATGTGAGGCCTTTCTTAACCCCCGTAAACCGCAAAGCACTTGCAGCGTTTGACTGGGGAAATAGTGTTTCGAGGTTTTACATTTAATTACCCGACTGTATGTCTTGAATCATGAATGAATACGACAAGAGACGCTTACACTGATCATGGTTGCCAATTAGTAGTTTATCAACTAAAAGCTAATGTTTTCCTTACGATTTTAAACCCCTGTAGTCATGGAAAGCTCGGTTGGGAGCCTACGAGGAACTTATCAAACTGTTTCGTAATATTGATGACGAGAAGGCGCCTGAATGGTCAAAGCATGTTAACTATCTACGAAAGTTTCCTTCCGATGCTCACGCTGCGGCTCAAGAGAAAGGCTTGGAAGCTGTTCTTATATTTCTGGAAAACTCTAGCCAGGGACCTAAGATCGTGGCCGAAATTATGTCGGGTGTGATTGCAAAATGCCTTACTTCGTCCAAAGCCCGTACCAAGGAGTTGTCCATTGAAATCACTATGATGTGTGTTGAAATTGAAAAGTTTGAAGTGGTTCAAGAGGAACTAATGAAGGGGATGGATGTGAAGAACCCGAAAGTTGTGTCAGCGTCAATTGGTCTTGTTGCCCAAGCTCTTAGGTAAGTTACTTCTACCTTTTGTATTTTAAGATTAATAATATGCCAGTTAAAGTACAACGTACAACACAATTCAGGGTTTTAGTTAGTGATGAATCAACTAAATGTTCGGCTTATTTGCTAATTATTTGTTTACGATTTCAGAGAGTTCGGTGCAAAGGTAATCAATTTGAAGACATTGATTAAGAAAATCTTGCCCTTGTTTGAAGACCGGGATAAAGGTGTCAGAGATGAAACTAAGAAATTGACTGTAGAATTGTACCGATGGATTGGAGCTGGATTTAAGGGACAATTGGCTTCTTTGAAACCAGTTATGGTAAGCTAATGCATTTTCAGTTTTGTATATTTCACATTAATGTTTACATATGGTTCCGATTTATCGTTCCTACGTTACATGGTAATACTCAGCTCTGGCTTGTGTGGCATCCTTTGCATAAATAATATATTGCAGTCGACCTCAATTCTCAATCATATTAACAACATCTTTCCTTTCCATGTAAGTGTTTGCAAAATCCATAATGAATTAAGGCGGGTCTGCTCAGTCATTATGATGCCCAAAAGTTCTGAAAATAGCAATAAATCAATTCCGTTTCAACCATTATTTTCTTTCCTGTTCCCTGCCGTGAATTTCACTAGTAGTAATACAGAGAAAGAGGTGAATACTCTAGGTCTTCCTGCCATCCAAGGCTGGCTTTACTTTTATTTCGTACCAGTCACTTGTCAACTCTGGCTTGTTAAAAATACAAATTGACGGGTGTCCGACTTTGGTTTTCTTTTCTTTTCTTATCGTGATCCGAAAATGTCTCAAATCGGGGACAGTTTTTTTCCCCCGAGCTCGCTGCACACATTTCATATGTCCTTGTCTACGTCCTACTTCTTTTCATAAAAATATAATATGTGAGAAGGACACCTTAGCATAGGCCTGTACTTGGCGGGAATGAATGCTATCTAGGAATAGAATGAGCGTGTGCCTTGCACACGGAGAGTAATTGATTTCCGATTCCCTCTGTCGTCATCTGATTATAAATGAGTAAGAGGAAAGGATTCATTTAGGACTGAAACGGATGGAGAAAGTCCGTACGGGACTCCGAGTGACTCACTCCTTTTCTGACGTGTTCGCATACAGTAAGCAGTAGTTCTATGCTGGAAGCATTTGACATGACAATACACCTGGAGCTGGAGTTGTTCAAATAATGATGAAAGTCACAGATACGCTATAACTAGGTCATAGCCTTTATATTTTATATTATTCTGCCGAATACTATAGCGTGTAAACTAGACTAAAAGTATTTCTATGTTTATGTAAATACATACATTGAATACCGGTGAATACTACAATACAAAATACAAAATTGATTAATTAGGAAATATACCCAGAAACCGAATGCAGCGAACTCGCGAGTCTAGACATCACCTGTTCCATACGGGATAACATGCATACTGCATACAATAGGCGGTGATTCATCGTAATCCTTGATTCTAAACAAAACATACCTACTGCTAGGGCTACTTTTTGAGCTTATAGTTCCATACCTGTCTTGGTGCATCTTTATACATTACAATATATCAAGTATTAGTTTTAGCATTGCAACAACAATCGCCATGAGTCACACTAAATGAATAGTAAAGTAACTGCCCGTGTAATTAGGTGCATCGTGCATCAACTTAATAGTTACCTTATCCAAACCTACAATAATGACAATTTCCACTTTTTCCAATTTTAAAAGTTAAGCTTCAAAGACTAAAACTATGTAGTATACTAGTGGTTATGAGGTTTTGATTGGATTGATAACCTGGAAAATCAAAACCGTTACTCTCTAATTCCCTTTAGTTGACGGATTTGGAAAGTGAATTTGAGAAGATTGGAAACCAAAAGCCTCAGCCCACTCGCTATCTAAAATCTCAGCAAGCTAAGAAAGAACAACAGCTTACTCAAGCTTCTGCTGATGCCGGTGAAGGTAAGAAATTCAGAATTTAAATCTTCCATTTCTATAATTGTCGTATCTGCTAGTTCAATGAATGCAACTTGGCATACCTAAGTACATATTTAGAGTGATGCCGCCATATACAAACAAAAACCATACTGACCACGACCATACATCATAATTACTTATAATTTAAATTGTGGTGGTGAAAGATATGCTAGATTGAATTGAATTAATACACAGCTTTAATTGTCATTTAATAAATCACGCTGTTTTCCAATGAAAGAATTAGCTTGACGTAAAATCGTACATAAAATTACCAGAACAATAAGATACAGTGAATGAAAATGAAAGTTAATTCGATAGGCAGAGATAAAGATAAGTAAGAAAAATCAGATTGGAATTCAGGCGTGTGTGCGTGTAATCAAGTGTTTGGTTTGTTATTCTGCGGAAACTGTAACTCACGTAAGTACCATGTAATGATAACATAACCATTGGAAAATGGCATATAATGGATGTCTTGCAATGCAATTGTATGCATAATTGCTTGGATTTCTTTTTACGTAGTTAGATGAGTGGGAGCTTGGAGTAAATTTCGGTTGTAGGCGTCAATAATGGCTCGTCGAAGTCTCTGCCTCGAAACTTGGTTACTCTCCGGCCCAAAGCACCAGACTGGGGCTCCTGAAATTATATGCATTAGTGACATGACGAGAGTACTTTCAAATTCAGCTCTCATCTCATCGACCGAATAGGCGAGGTCCACTTTCATTTCTTTAAAAGCCTCCCTGAATATCTCATGATAGAACTCAATACTTTTCCTGAGCTCGGCAGATGATGCCTTGATGTCGCAGCAGAGGAGTTGGAAGAAGCAGAGGTCGTACATCGGAGCATCGCTCAGGCAGGCCTGCAGAATCAAACAATTGTAATTAGAATTAGGCGTAATTGGATTATTGGTGCAGGGAGTAGGCTTTGGTCGATTAGGGCGATCCTTGTGTATAACCGCCTAGCTGTTCATCCTGTCTATGTAGTAGGAGTCTGGTTTTGAAGTTTGGTAAACAAACCTAAGCTTCAACGTTAAATATCTCGACGTGAGTCTTTCAGCAACCGAGGAAGGAATGAATTCAATCGAATCTGATTCTTACAACAATTATATACGGGCCTTATATTTCCGTATCCGTGCATGAAATTCAGTCAATTGATCCAGAATCTCAACCTAGGTCCTAGCTTCAGTTGTATGCACTGTTTCGGCGTCGCTAGAACTTATAATCACATAAAGCTCCATAAAGTGTTAACTTCTGTGAACTTGTACTTATTTACCTGAAAGTCGATTATAGCCGCAGAGACGGAATCATTTTGACAGGAATAAAAGATATTTCCCAAGTGAAGATCATTATGTCGAAGACAGGCCCGACTTTTTGCCACTGCCCTGCTCGCAATCAGTGCTGGCACCTTGGTCTCCCAGAACCTCAATTTCTCGATCAGGTCATCAGGCACTGGCTCCATGTCCTCTTCAGCTAGAACTTTGTAAGCCACCTCAAAGCCCGACTTAATGTACCCAGCCAGGTTGTCATCTTTGGAGCTGAGGTCCAACAGGAAAGGATAAACTTCCAAGAAGTTTCCGACTTGATTCACAATCCCGTATGCAGTACTCACGGCATGGAGAAGAGCGATTTCTCGAATAGTTGCAGCAGTATGAGCCCAGTCCAAATCCTTTCGAATCCCATCTACCCACTGCTTATACTCTGAGCCAACCAAGTCTTCCAGAATCAATATCATTGAATAGGTCTCACCCGCACCCTGCTCCATTCCATAATAGCATTTGGGATGTCGGAATAAATACTTTTCTGTAGAAGCACCACGGGAGGTGAGAAAGTCTTCCAAATCTTTAAAAACTTTTGTGTACATCTGGAGTTCACGTTTGGCAAAGCCTGCCTCGATCACGTACTTTCGAATGTTGGGATCAGTTGGTAATGTTTTCAAGACGACGTTCCGACCCTCGCTTTCTCCTCTAATCTCCAGCCGAACTCTTTCCAAAGCACTCAAACAGCCTCGACCCAAGTTGGCATCTCCCAAGAAAGTTAGGCCTTCGACTTGTATACCTTGTGGTTCCAAAACTTTATTCAGCCACTCTACTGTCACGTCGTCTTTCGTTTGAGGAATCGGAATATTAGTTGCCATTTCAATTGTAGTTTGGATACAACGAGGAGTGAAAAATTGAGCTTGTCACAGGCTACAGATTGTGGTTAGGCTTATGAATGGAATGACCTACTTTTAGTAGAAGTGGTCGGGAGTCTTCAAATATGTACGAGTTCGGCAAAACAGGAGATGGAGATTGTTTGGATGCACATGAACACTGATGTTCCTAGTTGGCAGCTCGGGGTTTAAATACGAAATTGTAGGTGTTGCTGATGCTATGGAGTACCTGGCCGGAGTCTAGCCTTAGCCACGCATACTTTTATTGAGCAATAGCCACAGTTCAGCGACTTACTGCGGGCCGAAACGTGTTCCTGCTTAAATGCTACATTGTACCTGTACATAGTAGGTTGATGCACTTCTAAGGTCACCTGTTTGCTCTCATCGTCTTGCCTCCTGATGTTAATACTAGGAGGTAGATTGCGAGAAATTGCGTCATGAATGTTTCATGGAAGTATCTATCTATTATCGGGCACACAAAACCTCGCAAAAAATAGTTAAAGTTTCATGAAGTGTGTGACAGATAACGTGTTTAGAGGAAATTCACAAGGTCGAGTTTTTTCGGTTTATTGCGCCGTCAAGGCCAATCAGAAAACGGAACATACAACATACAGGATGCAAACTTCAGGCTACTTAATTTTTTTCGTTGATGCAGGATGTATCAATTTATATGTAGCGTGTGACACAAGCCACAATGTTCATATGTAGCGTGTGACTCAAGCCACAATGACAATGACTTTATTGTTTTTAGTCAATGACTGGAAGTTATGTACTTAACCCTTAAACCTTCAGTATTTTAATTAGCTAACCTAAAATGTTTCCAAGTTTTAATGATGTTCGTTATCTCTATTAGTTCAACATATTTGAGCCTGCTAAGTTATTTGCTGCTTGTGAAGATGTTAGATGCATAAATACTGAACACATCATAATTCATAATTCGATGATGTACATGATAAGAATCAAAACCAATCAACTGCGTATTATCTTAAAATTGTGCTGCTTTGTATTTATCATAGCAAAAACAATATAGTATTATACATAGGTACATATTTTACTCTCGTTTCTGGATATATTTTAGTGGAAGATGTTGTAGAGGATGCTGGACCAGAAATTGATCCTTACGACTTGCTGGAGCCAGAGGATATTTTATCCAAACTTCCTAAAGATTTTTACGAAAAGTGTGAGGCCAAGAAATGGCAAGAAAGAAAAGAAGCCCTTGAAGCTCTTGATACCTTAACAACCAGATATCAGAAGCTTGAACCTGGAGACTATGGGGACTTGGTCCGTGCCTTGAAACGATTCATAGCGAAGGACTCCAATGTAGTGGTTGTTGCATTGGCTGGAAAATGCATTGCTGGATTGGCAAACGGGCTCAAGAAGAAATTCTCACCTTATGCTTCTTCCTGCATCTCGACTATCCTAGAGAAGTTTAAAGAAAAGAAACCTAACGTATTAAATTCAATGAAGGAGGCATCGGATGCCTGCTTTGCTGCCGTATGTGTCTATAATTGTATAATTCAATAAATATTCCCCTATAAATATTTCAGGATTTAATTTTTCAATTCGCTATTCCGTAGACGAATTTGGAACAAATTCTCGAGGATGGAGTTGCTGCTCTTCAAAACAAGAACCCGGCAGTGAAGACTGAAAGTGCTTTGTTTTTGAGTCGTTCGTTTTCTAAAAGCCCTCAAAAGACCTTGTCTGACAAAAAGTTTATGAAGCCTTACCTCACTGCTCTATTTGGAAATCTCAATGAATCTGGTACGTTTTTAGTATATTAGCCGCCCGGGGTTGAGTTTTAACCAGTTATCTGTTCCAATATAATTAGACCCTGCCGTCAGAGATGCAGCCACTGAAGCTCTAGGGGTTGTGTATAAAGCTGCAGGTGAAAAGGCATTGATCGCATACACATCGGACTTGGACCCAAATAAGATGACTAAAGTAAGTTCTAATAAAACATTTGATAGTTTAATTTACTCAGTTCTTTCGTGAACGTACTTAGCCCTGCCTTGATCAAAGTTGAATATTCCAAATCTTCGTGTGTGTAATATTCCATTCACAAAAATCTTCCCACTTATCGTTATAAAAATTATTTGTAACAGCTCAAAGAGGCTGCTGAAAAGGCAGTTATACTTGTGCAAAAATCCAGTGCTGCTCCGAAGGCAGCAAATGCAGCACCAAAGCCAGCTCCGACTAAATCACCGTTGGGGCCAACCAAGAAAGCAGCACCAGTTCTTGTCGGAAGGAAACCTGCTGGCAATACTGGCACATACGTTAAGAAAGTTTCAAAGCAAGAAGAGTACGCGGCAGACCGTGACCAGGGACCGTCTACTCGTTCCACTCCGTCGCCTCAACTTGATGATGGGGACGCACGGGTTGATATCAGCGGTGAAATTAATGAAGCTTTCATTGAGAAATTGGGAGACAAGAACTGGAAAGTACGTGATGAAGCTTTGGACAGAATTGCTGCTATTATTGCCAAAGCTAAGAATATTACTCCGAATTTGGGCGAACTACCGGCTGCCATTTGTCAACGCCTGCAAGACTCAAATAGAAACCTTGCTGCGAATGCATTTCTTTTGTGCCAAAATATGGCTGGTGCCCTTGGGCCGCATTGCTCTAAGCATATTCGAAGTTTTTTGCCGAGTATGCTCAACGGACTGGCAGATACTAAGGTATGATGTATTTTCTTGTGTCCTATTAAACTAGTTTATGTTCTGATCCTGGTCAGATGTGCCATGTTGCTTGTTACACGTTGAGGACTTGTGGTTTTAAAATAATTGCTTATTTTTATGCAGACAAATGTTCGTTCTACTGTTGTGGCATGTTTGAATGCTTGGGCCGACAACTGCGGCGTGGAGGAATTCTTCCAGAATGAAATGATCGCTGACTCTCTCAAGGGACAGAGTCCTTTACTGCGAACCGAACTATTCAACTGGTTGACAGCACGTTTGCCAGAAGGTTTGCATTATAATTTACTACATGTATAATTTCATCATCCATATTTAACATTGTCAGAGGGAACGAAGTAAAAACATGTAACATTTAATGTTATATTGGTTATTATTTAGTGACTAAATTGAACAAGGAAGACTTGGGTGCTTGTTTGCCTGCATTGCTGTCATGTGTTGAAGACCGAAATGTTGAAGTTAGAAAAAGTGCACAGGATGCAGTCCAGCCGTTCATGCTTCATTTGGGTTATGAGAAAATGAACCAAGCGTGTGGGCGACTTAAGGTGAATATGTGATTTCTCATTCAATGAAAATTCTTCTGATGCAAGTAAATTGTGACTTATTGTGAATCTTCCGTGTATTTCAGCCTGCTTCGAAATTGGTTGTGCAAGCCACTTTGGATAAAGCTCGAGCGACTCTTCCTTCCAAGACACAACCTGCTCAGACGAATAAACCTGGAAGAGTTGCTGGATCTGCTCCAATCAAAAAGGAGAAAAGCTTCACGAAAGGACAAGACTCTTCACCGGCGCCACGCGAGTCTCTGGAATCTTGCTCTGCCGGGAACAAACGAGCTCGCAACGGCCCAGTCAAGGTATTTATTTGTATATTGCATCTTGCAGCCATATCCAATAAGTATAAATATTATTCATTTTTATCAACCTGTTCATTGTCTTATATTTGTTATAGATTAGTCCAACATCGCGAAAGCCGGCCGAAGACGCAGTTGTGACTTATCTTCCGTTAACGAATGGTCGTGCTCAACGACTGAATGACGAACTGAAACTTAAGACGCTGCGGTGGGTCTTTCCAACTCCCAGGGATGAGTTTATTGATTTACTCAAAGATTTGATGACCAATGCGGGGATGCACAAAACGCTCATCGCAAACATGTTTCACACCGATTTTCGAAATCACTTGAAAGCTCTGGACGTTTTGACGGAGGTAAGAGATATTCATTGACGTAAAGCTTTTCCTACTCAATGACTAGTCATTCATACTCTTGCATTTTCTGTATTCATAGGAACTCCAAATTAATAATGCAATGGGGACAATGGCTTCTGTGGATTTAATTTTGAAGTGGCTGACTATCCGGTTCTTTGACACCAATCCCACCGTACTCATGCGCAGTTTGGACTATTTAACCGTCATGCTACGCACTCTCCGGGATGTACAATATCAAATGTCTGACATTGAAGCCAATGGATTTGTGCCTTACCTTCTACTCAAGGTTGAGCGAGCAATTATAATCCGATTTATAGGAAATTTCATGTTAATCAGCTGGTACTTAAATATTCTTTGAATTGCATGCATTTCTCAGATTGGAGAGCCCAAGGACAACATACGCAATAGCGTTCACTCGATCTTGAGAGATATGTATCCAATTTACGTTCCAGCTAAAATGTTTTCACTTATTATGGAAGGGTTGAAGTCCAAAAATGCTCGTCAACGCTCCGAGTGTTTGGATGAACTGGCTTACTTGATCTCATCGTACACACTTTCCATTTGTCCATCACCATCCGCAAGTTTGAGAGATATCTCACGTCAAATCTCAGATCGGGATAATTCCGTTCGAAGTTCCGCCTTGAACGTTCTGGTTGAAGCTTACTGGTTGGTTGGTGAAAAATTGTACAAAATGGTTGGACAGGTACGGAATCTTGAACAATTGACATAAATAAGTTTTAAGTAAGGAATATTTAGTGCATAAGCAAAACACAAACCAAATGCGATTTAATGTGTACTGTAGCTATCTGACAAGGACCTGTCTCTCATGGAGGAACGAATCAAACGGGCTTCAAAGAGCCGACCTTTGCCTCGCGTAGTCTCGTCAAGCACGGTTGCGCCCAGTCCCGCTGTCAACTCTGGATCACATATTCCTGGTGCTGGCTCGGTTCAACACGTTTATTCCAACGAACGGCAATCTCCGGCTTCAAACAGTTCATCTGCTCACTCTTCCCCAAACGCCGGCTTGCAGTATCGTGGACAACCGAACGTTAACATGAATGAAACCATTGACCTGGGGCCGCACTCACCTTATGAGTACATGGAAGCGGATTATGTTGATGAAGAAAATCCTGACGTGATTCGTATGGAGCCTGAAACTTTCATTAAGTACGGCTTAAGTTGCATATGAAACTTTGGATTACTAAATGTTCATAAGCTAGTTGTGGTCAAAGTTTTTTTTTTGCTGATATCAATGATAACGACTTAAGTATCGATTTAATTATTTAGTCCGAGACAATGGAAGTGCCCTAATGAGTATCAAATTGACTTTGATGCAATCGACAGAAAATTTGGAGAAAAAGACTTATTGCCAATGCCCCCGCTTCAACTATTGGATACAAACATTGAGTTTCTTCAGCAAGAAACTCCAGTTCAGCTTCCAAGAAGGCGGTAAGTAGACGTTAAAGGCTCTAATCGTAGCTTGGTATGTACAGTCTCAATCTTTATTACCAGCTACGTTTTGACGGTCCTTACCGACAAAATGGAAAGTGGGCCAAGGTTAAAGACTCACATGGTTTGCCAGAACCTTTAATATGTGAAATCTTACCAGTAGTCCTATATCTCCTGCTTTTTTGCTTATTGTAGCCCAGTATGAGATAATAGAAGAATTACTTGGGTAACATATTAGAGGTCAGAGACGCATTCGATAATCCACATATCTGGCATTCGTCTCACTGCCACCAGACTAGCTGAAACTTGGTGGTGTCGTTTGTATTGACACCGATGAACTTATTCCTGAGATTATGTTATTCAAAGGTCGTATTGTCCACTGAAACTCCATTTGTCAAGTCAGAGGACATCAGAGTAAATCCTGGGGATGACCTGAACGTAGAGGCAAATGAGTTTTCTACGTGAAACATTGTTAATTTGAAATTTTTTGCTTTTATCATTTAGAGCAATGGATACAGGGAAACCAATGACCTCCAAGGCCACAACCAGTGACCCCATTTTTCCAATTCGTGCGACGCAAAGTATTGATTTATTGATTTCTCAAATTTCGGGTCAAGACCTCTTGCAAAGTCAGGAAGCAGCTGTTCAGTTGGAGCTTATTATCAGCGATATCCATGTCTCAAATGTATGTTTCACGAATAAGGACAAGCTTCACACCTCCGTTGGTTCATGAGTATGTGATTTCTGATTCTGATTTGCAGGTGATGTTGACCCGAGTGGACCATGTCTTGGTTTGTACTACTATGGCAATGCGAAAGCTCCAGCCATATCTCAAGAATGCAGATCGGAATACGTTGGACAGTGTAAACAAGGTTTATCGCTGCATGGCTCAGCTCCTCCAATCTGTAAGTTCCATTTCCTATTGTTATTCTGCAAAGTGTAACTTGAGTATTGTAGTGATTGGTCGACGAGTAGATCGTTTATGCTCAATTCATATTCGATAGATTTACAAAGGGGAAGAGCTCCCTCGTCGTGCCACTAAAGAGACACTCAAGGACTTGATCTTCCATCTCTTGCTTTTCATTGTGGATCCGAACGTAACCAAACTTGCTGACTCTACGATTCTGATCAAGACCGTTAATGTCTTAGTTGTCCGAGTGATTGAAAAATCTGACCCGAATGCCGTCATGTGGTATGTGCTGAATCACTTAGATCCTTGAAATAACCATACATGTCCCATGAAGTATTGATATTGGGGCTAAAGGAAACTAATTTATGCTTTCTCAATTCAGTGCCATAATGCGACTCTTGAACGACGCCCTGCAGTTTCCCAACAATCATAAACTGATGGACTTGACCATGAAGTGTCAATGGAAAGTGTTGAAACTCTTTGGGTTCTGGAAAAATGACCAGAGCTATCCTTTCGACACTGAAGGCTTTCTCAACGAATTCTACTTCTTCATGAAGACGCATCCCTTCTCATCCTTCACGGCTCATGACGTCACGCCGCTCAAAACAATGAAAACCATCATTCACTCCGTTGTGATTCACTTGGGTCCGCACAACGTCCAGGCCAGTCTCAATGTTTTGCCAGAACTCAGGAACTCCGAGGCTGGACTCTACTTGAATAAGTTGATTGTCCGAGAACTTGGCAAACCTAATTTTAAAACTCCTGCCCCAGAAAATGTTGACGCTTTTGCCGCAGCGAATGCTCTTGAATCTGCGAGAGACTCACGCCTCAATCCGAACAACAATCTTCAACGTACGTACAAACTACCACCGATCTTCCTAGCTTAAGTATGTATTAATGAAAAAAGTTAATATTACTTGTTTTCTATGCAATTTTTGCAGAGTTCTTCCTGGCCTTGCCTGATCCCAATGACTCTGAAACACCGGATGAACGGGTTTCCAAGTATATGGAACGTCTGAAGGAGATTCAGAAGCGAGGTGGAATTGCCCCGCCTTCTACTAACAATAACTAATCAAGTTATTGTACAAGAAGTCTCTAAATTCAAATGTCCCAATGCAATAGCTCCACGACATTACCTAATCTGTGCATTTACTAGTTTATTCTCAATAACCTTATGCTTGTCTGTACACAACAGACCTGTGCTACTAACTTCTCATACTATTGGAATAAACTTTCTAAATTCTCGTAAACACTTGATTTCCAAGTGTATGTCTTCTACATGTCATAAAATCTCATCAACATCATGTTACCTGTTCTTGCTTGGAAAGGCTAAAGTATTACTTATATCTACAAAATTCAAAAAGGCTTCAATTTTTATCCCTAGTAAAACTTATTTGTTATGTTACAGTGGATAAAATTCTCTAATAAAATGTAATACCTTATTTTTGGACCGGGTTCAGATATAATATTCGTAGTTTAATTTTATTGAGCAAAATCATTTACGAGAAAAAGGTTAGAACTCATTAGAAAAGGAGAAATATAACAGGCTGAAACTAGAAACAATTACTGAAGAACTCGTATTCTATACTTCAAATCCGTTTGAGGCGTCAAAAGCTTAACAGCAATTTCCCGTAATTCGTCCAAACAGAGTTGACAATGGAGCCGCACGACCGGATCAGATGCAGAATCATAGTAAAGCTTGACCCGTCTCTGAACGTCCCTTATGAATTCTCCAAGCGTCGTGTCCATGGCTGTCTCAGGAGTGATGAAACGAGAGACTCCTTGAAGACACTTGTGGGTCAAGGCAAAGTGAGCTCTAATAACGGATGGTTCTTTTTCAGTCTGCAGCGACGTTTCTATTGAATGCCAAACCTGGAATAGCAGAGTCAGTTACAGGTTGTGAATATTATGCAATTAAATAAGAATTAGCTCTACTATGTAGTGTGCAGGGAAGAGACACGCAGAGCGAACACTAGCACCAGAGATCGAGTATAAAGAACCCCACTGAATACAAACAGTCAGCATCAATGGTTATGAGCGAACTTCTGTGATTGATTTGTTCTGTAATGTCAATGTGCGAACCTACCTGAACAATGACAGTTTGCACTGATAACTCCAAACTGTAGCAAAGATCACCCAAAACGACAAGTGCAGATTCCCGTACCATTGGATCCTGCTGATTTGCAAGGCGGAAACATACATTGAGTACTGGCGTCCGGTACTTAACTGCAGCAGCTCCAATGAATTTCAATAGTTTCACGAGCGCTTCTCCTAGTTTCAAACGGAGAGCAAACTGTTCCGTGGTGGACAGCCTTGTTGCCCATGGATGCTCCTCACCAAATCCGTATTCTTCAATTATTTTGGGTAGTAGGGACTCGTGATTCTGGCCACCCAGAACCACCAACACATTAATTGCATGCATGAATACGTACGGGTCTTCGTTTTCCATTTCTTCCTGACAAAGCTGAGAAATGATTTTCTGGTTGCTTAGTATTTCCGGATCTTTCTTCTCAATCCGTTTTTTCAGGTCGACTAAACCACTAACTTTCACTGAAATCTCTGGACTGGAAATACGAAACAAGATATTCTGTATTCCTGATACTTTGTTCACTCCCTTTCTCTCGACACCGCGTCCCTTGGTCGCAATGAAGCTGAGAACATCTTGACACTTGTCTGGTATGCCGAGGGCCACCAAATCCTTCACTTTCGTATTTCTCAATTTGGTTACAAACGGCACAAATGTTTCCAATTGATTCCACGAGCAGAGTGATGCTAGCTCATGCTTTTCTTTTTTCAGATTTGTCGTTTCATCATAAGTTGCTTCGCAAAGCGTGCTGAGCATTTCCAGGGCAAACACAACGCTTTTACTAAAGTCAAATTCCATAGATTTAAGATTTGGATTGGATTCATACTCTTCCAAACCCGTGCCCAGGCGTTTGAAGAGCAGCGTAACGTAAAGTGAGGCATCCTTCCCACCCTCGAGCTGGAGAAACTCGTCAATAAGATCTTCACACGAACCAAATTCTGCAAGGAGAAGGGTTGAGACGTACTTCCGGTACTCGACTTCATCTTTCAGGTCCAACAAACGAACAAGCTGTGTCTTGTTCGTGGATTCGGATTTGATACACGAATTTCGGAGCTGTTCTGCTAGTTCTGCATCTCTTGCTGATAGTTGAGACTTGGACTCGTAAGCAAGAAGCTGAGTACATATGCTGCTCAGCAGTGTTACAGCTTCTGTTTTGTTGGAGCGATTGTGCTTAGCTTCTTGCACAATAGCTCGAAACAGGGATTTGCTGGAATCTTGAAAGGCGACGTACAAAGTTCGTTTTGGGTCTTCAACTATCTTCGCACACTGAACAATGAGTGTGGAATCGTGATCCAGTAATTCCAGTATTATGGGATCCACTTCCTTGATGGATCGCTTCCAATTGATAATCATATCGACACAATACTCTCCCATATTTCTGTCAGCTCTGTACGCCTGAAGAACAATTATATAAAGAACCGACTGTAAGTCTGTCCGAAACTTTTCAACTAAACTCACGCTGTTCATATCATTCACCATTTTTCCGAGATATTTTTCAGCTGCCACGTAGTTGGCAAACAAAATGTTCCAGAACGTTTGAAAATTGAGGAATTTACGATGAAAGGGTTCTGGAAGCGTTGCAAGCAGTTTGGCAAGCGACAGGCAATTGCTCACGTCTTGAATAGAGACGACTGAGTCCGAGGATAAGCTCTTCTTCCCAAGTATTATTAGTGGCTTCAAGAGCGGTTGCCACACGTAGATGTCGATTGCGGGGTAATATTTATCACACATTACGAGACAAGCTGTGATTCCTACTGTAGCCAAGGAAAGTCCGTTCTTGGTCGTCAAATCCGTACACATACTCACAGCCTGAGAAGCCAGTGAACTAAGCACATTATCCAACTTGAGCTCTCGTACTCCCACTTCAAGCTGAATAGTAACCACCGTACTCATCACTGTACAAACTCTGGGCAATTCAAACTTTTGCAATAGACCAATTGCGAGTGACTTGAATCCGTTCTCAGTAATTGAAATCTTATATAAATAGTCCTTACAACAGTTCTGAACATAACCGTCAGGATTCTGAATTAGATAGAGTAGGTTGATCGCCAGGTCCTCAACTGCCAGCTGCTTGAAAAGACTATTCTCCCAACCAGGACGAATTTCGCGTCTGAGCTTTATCACATCGGCTACTTCTTCCTGAGATAGATCTTCTATTGGATGATGTAGGAATTGTAACAGGATACTCAAAATATATAACTGCGGCGTCGATGAAACAAGAATTCTAAACGCTTCTGAACTGTTCATGGCGATCCCTATAAAACACTCGGCCAAAAATCCCAACCTCTTCATCTTTAATGAAAATGGAAGTTGAGATTCTTCCCAAATTTCCTTCCATAATTTCCGCTCCAATTGCTCTTCAGAAATAACATGAGCATAATAGCGTTCCAAGAGACTCGCACCATATTCTGTAGTAAACCCAATACATCGCTTGACCACATCGGTCTGATGCAGACTTAACGTCATTGTCAGCTCCGTATTCTTCTGAGTACAAATTGAGACAAGTTCTGGTAGAGCCTGGGATATTATCATCACTCGTCTCCAAATTGGCGAACTGGTGGTGTCCTTGAAGTCCAGTCCGGCTGGAGCTCTGGACAACCAATCGGCATAAAGGCCTTCAAATTCATCTGTGAACATACGTAGCGGATTAAGAAGTTTTAGTTAATTATTAACACACTACTTACAACATGTAAAGAGATAAAGATAAAAATAACAAGGAAAGTGTACTTACCACACGTAACAAGTAAGAAACTTCCAAGTAACTGTAACAAGAGCTTCAACCGCATGTCCTCAGCAGAGATGTCTCCAGATTCGAGAAGATTCTCTGCCACGACATAAGCTTGATCTCGATCGGCGGCATTTAATGATGGAGGCTCCTCGGACTTCAAGTCACCGCTGCTCTGATCCTTGACATCTGAACTCCACTCCATTCCTTCACAGTTTTTGCTAAGAAGGGTTAAAACAGTAATTATACAAAATTAAGATGAATAACTGAAAGCGACCTAGGCAAACTACAAAGTAACCGAAGCAGGTTACAGGACGGCTTGACTAAAATAGGAAATGGAAGGATAACATCCAGAAATAGTGCGCCTATCTCGGCTATCAATTCCCAATACACGTCATAGCTAACTTTTTCGAGAAAAGTCAAATTTTTCAGCAAGGAAATCACAAAAAAAAATAAGTTTTTACCGTGGGACATGTTCCTGGTGGAAATACGCCGGTACAATTCAGGTAATTTGGTCACTACTTTGTAACTATAGATTTAGGCTACTAACCAAATTAGGGTATATTATGAGTTGAGACTTCCAAATCATTCCAAATTATGTTACTGCTTTGCGATTTGATTTGGAAGCATTCGTGTACTCAACTGTAACTGCCAACGTAACGCAACGAGAACTATTGTATGAGTTAAGTGTAAGAATTAAGTCTGGAAGTGTCGCTTGTCGCCTCCACAATGGAATGGACTGTCGTTCCCCTCCATCATTGTTTTGCTACTTTCGTAAAATTAGGTTAGGTCATAGGTGGTAGGTTTTCCGAAAAGCCGTAGTTTGACAAATTCTAGTTAGTTTCCCGAATTCCCAACAAAAATTAAACTCGGTAGAAGGCAAGAGTTGGAGGCGACGGACGGAATGTATTCAGCAAGCAACAGAACAGAAGACATAGATTTAGACACAACCCTTAGTTTTGTGTTTTGAATTTAATCCATAATTAGAGCACAGCCAGTAAGAGTGACAGATTTTCCCTGAAACCAACTGATGTTAAGTTAATTACCTTTTCAATGTTTTAAACGGTTTGCGGTCACGGCTGACGGTCACACTACGGTCACGGTCGGTGGGCAGTCGGTCGCAGCAAAATGTATTGTGATTGTTGTAGGATTAGGATACAGATACAAGTCGAGTATCAAACTTAATATTCAAAATTTAGAATTCGGCCGGGCTGAGGTTTCCCGCTGAACAGGCCAAATCCAAATCTCACGATCACTATCAATCAAGGTTTTTAGAAGTAAGGTTATTCTTCTGTCTGTACCATAGCATTACAGAGTTTGAAGTACGGTTTGTCTACTCTGAATAGAGATTCCGATAGGGGGCGCTCTAAAACTCTTCAGATG